>CATIWJ010027768.1:0-32712 GCA_949640765.1 Croton laevigatus
AAACATAATGTGTGGAAAACTGGAAATTGATCTCAATTTCTAAATTTGACCCACAATTTCAGACGCATTGGTCAAAGTAAATGGTCAAGAACATGAAATCAAAAAGAAAAATGTAAGTTATAGAATCAAAGAATTAATATATGAAATGAATTAAATTTCCAAAGTGAAAAGAAAAAATTGCCACTGCCCATGTGGCCATGTACAATACCTCTACAAGAGAGGGGAACAATTTGAAAAAAAAAAGGGAAAAAATAAACTCAGTGAGCTAATTTCTGAAAAAATAAAATAAAATAAAAAATATTGGATTTTTATTATTACTTAACAAATGTTTAACTTTCTCTTTTCTTTTTTTTAACTTTTTCCATCTAAAAACTTCAGTCTTTTATGAGCTGTGTGGGTTTCAATGGGCCTGGGCCTGGACTCGGCCTTGGCCTAGGCCTCTCATGGGAAATTAGGACAGAAAAACCTCCACACTGGAATTTCTTACTTGGAAGCAAAGCGGGCATGCTTGAGCCACTTGGTCACATTCTGTACACAAACACAAATGCCGGCACGGCAGCACGACCACTGTCGCCGCCCGTTCCCGGCAACCTCTGCAGCTTGGACCGCCGGGCATAGACGCTGTCATCCTCTCCGGATCCACAAACGCGGACTCTGCATCCTCCGCTTGTCCCTCTACCCCTCCGGAGCATCCTAACCCGTCATCTCCTCTCCTGTTATCGTGAGCCATTCCGCCGCCGCCGCTCATAATAGCCTGCTGTAGCTGGGCCTGCAGTGAAGCAGCCACTGCCTCTTGCGCCCTGGCCTTCGCATGCCAAACCTGCGCCTCCACACTCAGTTGGGCGGCGCGTGCTTCTAACTCGGCGTTGCGTCGCATGGCCTTCTCAACTTCTGCATCTTTCTCCCGGACTCGCCTGGCAACAGATTCCTCCACTGCGCTTAGTAGCGCACGATAGTGCTTCTGCCTTTTCTCTGCTAAAGTGAGCCGCAGCTGTTCTGCCTGTTGATGTTTACGAACAAGCCTTAAAAAATTAAATGACCACCTCCAGCAAAAAATGAACAATAAAAATTCGGATGAAAAAAAAGAAAAGTAACCTGGGCTTGAAGAATATGGTCTATTTCGCTTCGTTGTCGCTTAATTTGAACGGCAAAATCTTCTGAGAAGAAAGGAGACGATGATTGGGACACGAAACTCTGCTCTTGTTGCGGTTGATAATGGCGATTTTGTTGATCATCAAATGATAATCGGAGGCCAGTGGATACAGCATTTGGTTGTTGCTGAATATGATTATTGTTATGAAGTTGAGAAAGGTCAATTAGTTGAGGAGCTTGAGGCTGCATAGCAAAGGAATGTGTTATACCGCCGGCCACCGCCGCTGCCGACACTTCCCTTCCTCTCTTCCTCTGATTATTACTATTGGCCCCTGTTCCGTTAATTGCCCATATTATACAAGAATCTTTATCGATGGTTCCATTGTTGAAAAATGAAAGAAATAAATAAAACTAACCTCCATTGGAGAATAGCATATGCGATTGATCGAGAAATAATCCACCAGGCTGTGGTTGCAATGAATAATCATGATTTTCCTGAACGTTTCTGCAAATAAGATAGAATTATTAGATAAGCATGAGATCAAAAAAAAAAAAAAAACAGAAACGCAGAGAAGGAAATTAATTAAACCGACCTGTTTAAAAGAAGAACATTTGAAGGGTATTGAGCTTGAACTGCCATAAAAGGATTTACAAAGCAAGAAAGAAAGAGAAATATAAATGAATGAAAAAAAAAAAAAAAGAGAAAGGAGAGATGGGGAATTGGGTGTATAGAAGAATGTGAAAGGCAGCAATAAACGCTAACACATAAGAAGCATGAAAAGATGCCCCTTAAGCTAAGGCGGACTCTTCAATGAAACTAAATTATTTTTGTTCAGAACCAACACTTCATCTTCATAATCTTTTTTGGGCTTTCTTGAGAAGAATTCTCGTGCGTTTATTTATTATTAAAAAAGTAGTAATAATAATAATGAGGAAAAAATCAAAAAATGGGGCGTTGGTTAAAGAGGATATGTCTGATGCGTAGTAGTTATTGTAAGTTTGCAGGTTTTTCAGCCTCTGGCTTTGCCTTTGTTTGTATATATTATTATATGGCCCCATCCTCTCTCTCTCTTAACTTTCAAATTTTTCTTTTCTTTTTTTATAAATAATAAATAGTATTATTATTATTAAAGGGATTGAGATAATTTAGGAATTTATGGTTTTGAAAATAATTAGGCAAGCTTCATGTGAAAGGGAGCCACACTTCAAATTACTAAAATTAAGAATCTTATCAATTAATTATTATTTTTTGAATTAAGTGAAAATAGACTTAATGTTGAAGATTGAAAAACTTGTGAAATCCCACAAGCAAAAGTTACGGGCTTCTTTCTTTGAATATATGAAGTGAATCCGATGCCTTATCTTACAAAATAAGGTATAGTTTAGTTAGGGTAAGTGAGGAGGAGGAGAAATTTAATTTTCTGAAAAATAACCAAAGTATCATAGAAGTTGAATATTTGTTTGGAGAAATTTCCGATAATTATAAAATTCAAACTTTTAACTTCCTCTCTCCAACCTAAAAGTGTAATTCCCGAGTTATAATAATAGATAATTTTTATTCTTATTTTTTATTTAAAAATATTTATTGTAAGGATATTTATGACATTTTAATCTTATGTTTTATTAAATAATTGAACTTCTCGAGAATTCATCAAGCAAACCAATCGATATTTATTCCTCATTTCATAAGAATTACCTTTCCGAGAACTTAACTATTTACAACAAACGATCACTAAAGGAAAATATGATGAAGAATAACAGTTGCAGGTTGCAGCCTAATTGATTGCATGATTGTTGGATTGGATTGGATTGGATTGGGTTGGTTTGGTTTGGGTTGGGTTGGTATTTGATGAGGATTCTTTCTGTTATGACTATGTCAACTGTTTTAATTAATTTTACCCTCCATTTTAGGATTTCCAAATATCACAAATTATGACATTTTCGAAACTAATTACTACTTTTTTACAGTACATATTAGCTAGCTACCGTGTTTAATTAGTCATTTGTACAGCTTTTT
This sequence comes from Croton laevigatus, assembly GCA_949640765.1. Taxonomy (NCBI): domain Eukaryota; kingdom Viridiplantae; phylum Streptophyta; class Magnoliopsida; order Malpighiales; family Euphorbiaceae; genus Croton; species Croton laevigatus. The sequence goes on from CATIWJ010027768.1 coordinate 3,110, forward strand.
AACAATCATAATCCCCTCTTTTATGGCTACTCACTATCTTAAAACAATAAAAAAAAGATTATTTCCATCATCATATACAAAATATCTGATTTTTTTTCTCTTTTACTCAATAAATATAAAAATATATATTTTAAATTGTTTGATATTCAAGAAATTGTATCACGTTACAAATACATTGAAAAAAACAAAAAATGCAAATGATACGATTGATTATATAATACATTAATTGTAACATATAAAAATTAAAGAATACTTAATCACATAAACAATCAAATAACAGTGGCATTTTTTTATTTTTAAATTTATTATATTTAATTTGCAGTAACGCACTAACGCTTCATATTTATTTTAAATAATAATATTTAATAATTTTTTTTTTGAAGTTACTCTTATTAATTGTTCATGTTAATTAACAAATCAATTAATAGTTAATTGATATATTTATAATAACAATAGATATTGTTTATTGAATTCTTTATTTGGAAGTCAATTGAGGAATAAACAATTTTAACTTGCAAACTCTATTCTTTCTTTCCCTCGAAAGGTAAATTCTAGTCTATTCTTTGTTACCTCATCATCACTAGAAGGTGTGAAAATGGTGAAAAATATAAGGGTTGAAAAGAAATCCATAGTAGGTGTTTGAATTGAATATGATTTTGAAGCTTCTTGATTAATGAAAAGTTAATTAAATAAAGAAAGAGAGATTAACAACAATAATAATAAGTGAGTTGAAGAGAAAGTTAAGTGGGGAGTGGGGGGGAATAGGTGATTGATCCTCTCACAAAAACCAAGAAATAATGGAGGTGACAAAGAAAGGGAGAAGCCACCAAAAAAGAAGGGAAAAAATGTGAAAGGGAGTGCTTTGGAATGGCATCGCATAATTTTTGGGTCTCTGGTTAATTGGTCCCACTTTCAATTAGGGTCGGCTATTCTAAACCTAATTACTAATATTTAACCAATCTTTACTCATTTTTAATTAACTCCAAATTTCAAATACAACAGTACCAATTCAGCCTTGCACGGCAATCATATCATATCATATCTTATTAGTTTTTCTATCAACAACACAGCTCATTGTTTTATGTTTTTTTATTTTGTTCAAAATTAATACTCACTCTATACATCTAGATCGGATGATAAGTTTGTCCAGTTTTTTCATAGAATTAATACAAAATTAATTATATTTTTAATAAGTGTGAAAATAAAAAAAAAACTGTTACTTAAAATAGAATGGATGGAGTATTAGATAAATATTATCTTTTAGTTATCGATAAATATGATTTACTTTTATCTATAAGTTAATATGCATATTTACCAATACCGTAAATAATAAATACGTATATCTATTTATATCATAATGAAAATTATAAATATTAGCATAATAAAAAATTGATATTTATCTACTATTTTAAACTACAAATATAAGTTAATATGTATATTTATCAATAATGTGAATAATAAATACGTGTGTACATGAGAAAGTAAAAGCTGAATCTATGTGTTCAGGAAGTTATTTTCCTAGGAAAAGTAGACTAAAAAATTAACTAAACCCCATATTTCAACTTTCATCATCACAATCCATGAATCAAATACTACTAAATAAACAAGTTAGTATCACAATCCATGAAGCAAATACTACTAATAAACAAGTTAGTATGAAACAACTGGGTTGATGTTGTTTCAAACGTGGCGCCACCAGTCCTTAGATCTCTAACATGTCCACATGGTATTGAAAAAGAAAAATCAAATCTAGAAAGATCCTTGAATAATATGTAAGATAATGTTCAATTAGGTCCACTTTCAAAGGTTGAAGGCGAGATTGGTTAATGCAAGTTAAATTGAGGGTGAAATAGGTAAAAAGTTCATTTCGAGGTGCTATTTAAATTTTCACAAAGTTGGTGGTGATAAACTAGGTTTGGCCCCACTATTTGAGTATATACAATGCGAAAGTGAATTTTTACATACTTGGCACATCAAAAAATGAAAATTTATATTTTAAAAATCATCTCCATTGCGTAAATGTATTTTATCGTCTATCTAACAGATTTTTTATTTTTACAGGGTCTGAATATTTACATGAGTATTAATTATACGTGATCGGCTGCAAATTAAATTGTGAGTTTTAAAAAGAAAAAAAAAATAGAGAATGGAAGATAATGCATTGAAATTTTTTTAAATGTGAACATCTATAAACAAACATTAAACCACTTAATCAATAAAATTTCCAATTCACTTTGACAAATCAGCTGCAATCCACGTCAGCATTGGAGATGCTCTTAGGTGATACAAACAACTTAGCAAAACATAACTTTTATCAATAGTATTTTGTAGGGTTGAGCAAGGTCGGCTCGACCAACCGAACATTCAAATTGATAAAAAACTTAACGGATTTTTTCCTAACTAAAAACCGAACTGAGACCGCTGAGAACTGAAAATAACCAAATTGAAAATCAGAAACAAAATCATTTATAGGCAGATTCAATCTTTTACAAAGAAAAAACAGAGGTAGGGAGTAGAAAGATTTGAAAGAGAGAAGTAGTGGAAAGATTGGAAATTGAGAGAGGGAGCCTGTGATTTGGAGTTGAAATGTGGAGTGAGAGAAGAGGCTAGAGAGGAAGAAAGAATGGCGTGAATATGTTTAATTAGGGCTTGGTTTTCAAAAAATTCACACGCACACACATGCATAAGGTCAGTTTATAGGTTCGGTTCAATTTTCTCAACCAAAGAACCACAAACAGATCGAAGTACGTTCAGTTTCTCTCATTTAAAACCATCGACAGAACCGAACCATTGATTAGCTGAATTTCTAAGTTGATTCGATTAGGTTTTAGGCAGTTTTTTGGTTGGCCGGTTTTTTTTTCTTACTCTTGGTATTTCGCTTACAATGTATGAGTAAATATGTAATTTCAAATAAAATCATTAGATAATTAAAACATAGGGGAAAAACTTATTGGAATCGAGTGTAATCTGATGGATTTTTTTTTTTTTTTTTAACAAATGCCAAATTTATTGACCTCAACACCTTGTTTTACCAATATATGAAATGAATATCTTAGCTTAGGTACAGCTATTTATTAGCAATATATTCCAAAAGCATCAATACAATAGAAGGTGGCTAAACCGACGGATCCTCCATATAAATTCATTACTATTCTATAAATCTTGATTAAATCATCGATGATGACTGTGAAATATATATATATATATATATATAAAGAAAGAGAGACCAAGTCAACAATCGAATGATGAAATATATATACACACGTTAGAATTCTGCGCTATTCTCCATTTTCTTTACATTATTATGTTTGAACCTTCTTTTGGTTTATTATTTGTTTCCCATCTCTTGTGCTTATAACCGGGACATTAAGTTATAATTTAATTACGTTTCCTTTTTTTTTTTCTGATTAATTAAATTTGGTAATTCAATAATACTACAATAAATAGAATTATTGAACCTATTGATACATATAGGTTCTATGTATAAATATCAGAGCACCTTGTCACGATCATGTCCAAATACAGGCCCTTTTATTTCTTTCTGCTATTTTCGCCACTTCAACGTTAGCCACATTTTTATTTATCACTAGAATGAAAAATCTGCGTGATGATGCATGGTTGGTGCATGCTGATTTGAAGTGGAGTAATTACAATACAGTGTTCTTTCTTTTTTTTTTTTTTTTTCTCATACGCAGAAACTACTCATGAATCGGGGTAGTCCTCTTCTTTGAATAATGTGTACTATTTTGTCTGCTAATATGTGTAAATATGTAAGGAATAATATGAAAGAATAAAATTGGAGACCTTCCTTATCTTATTCAATATATGTATTACGATAATGTTTTTTGTTTTTAGAATAGTATGAATTACAATAATTAATTCAAGTGATTTTTATATATGGTATCTGAATTCTGGGTATTTTTTCAAGTTAGCACCTAAATTTTAAAACATCTCAAATATATACTTGAACTTAAGAATACTTTTAATAGAACGTCCATAGCCGGTTTCTAGATTACCATCGGTTCCAATTAGGATAAATTTCATGGATGATACCTAAACTTCGTAGGTATTAAAATAAAAGTATCTAAACTTGAATTTCTTTCTTAAAAATCCCTAAAATTTAATCAAATTAACATAACTTTTAACCGATTTCTAAGTGTCCAACCGGTTACAGGCAAACATGAACGCTTAGTTGGATTCAATTTTTCCAAATACACCCCTGATTCTCTCCCCTCTTTATTCTCCATAACATAATTTGGACCTATTTAAAAACCTTTTAACACTTTAAGGGACTCTCTTATAAAAAAAATTGAAAGTCCATCTTCAAACTTCTATTTTCTTTTTAAGTTCTACACCATTTTTTCTTTCTTTTTTTTTTTTTTTGGTTTCATTTGGTTTCCAGACACCTAACCAATGATGCCTATTAATTTGGATTCAGGTACTGTAGAGATTTATTAAGAGGGCAACCCTCCCAACCCAATTTTCTCCATTCACAATACTAGGATTCGAACCTTTGATTTTGCTTCAATTTTAGAAAATAAATAATTTTATGTTTTATAAATTAATTAATTAAGTTAGTTTCATATTTCACTAAGCATGCATAAACAAAAGGTTTGGTCTATTACCTCAGTTGTAAAGCAAAAGGTTTATACAAAGTGGATATTCATACTTCGAAAGAATAAAAAATATCTGTAAGTAAAGTAATATACTCCTCATATTCTTACCCCAAAAAAGAGGGAATTGTTAGAATTTCATGGGTTTGAAGCATATAATTAAATTAAGTATGCTCGCTTTGAGGTTCAGAATAATATTCGAGGTTTTGTAGACAAAATTGAATCGAATGAAAGCCCTTTCGTAGCCATTACTTTAAATTTTGTTGATGTGAGCATTACAATATCAATAATTTGATCTTATTCTTTTTATGAAATAAAAAAAATTGTAATGTGGAGTCATCATTTCCAAGAGGTGTAATGAAATGAGGCACACTCCCTAGGATTAAAGACACACACCAACTTTACTTACCACATTTCTTTAATCCTCATCCAACCATTCATAACCCACAAACTCCTAATACTTCTCCTCTATAGATAAAAAATATGTGTTTTTAGCATTTTTTTTTTCCCTTTTTCATGTTGTTTCAGTAAAAAATTAATATAAAACATGACTCGTTAATTTTACGAGTTTAATTGATAATAAAATAGTATAAATTTTCTAAAACATGGGGTATAAAACAAACTATTATGTAAAACATATGGATAAAATAGTACTTTTTCTTATTTTTTTTTATGGGATTTCCCTGTTTATTTTTATCTTTTATATATTTTAAAATCTTTAATTAATTAATTTCTTGTTTATTCATACTCTCAGTACATATCTCCATCTCTCTATGTATGGTTAACCCACCACTTTCCCTTTTCCTCACACCAAAATCATTCCTAACCATCCCTAATTATAACCAACAAGTGAAGCAAGCAATTAGTTTCAATATCCTTTTTAATCACCATTTCTTTAACATCATAGTTCTGCCTCTTGTAAGATATATATATATATATATATATATATATCTCAATTCTTGCTAAACAATGTATACTATAGAGTAATCCCATGAGCAACAATCCTCCATATTAATGATATTGATAATTCCATTTAGTTTTCCTTATGTCTCTACAATCTAAATTAATTATCTCAATAACTTACAATTTTATTATAGACTTCAGTCTTTACATCAATATTTTCAAATTTTCATTATTTTTTTGAAAATAATTTTTTATCCTCAATTGAATTAATTTTTACTTTTCTTTCTTTTCTTTGTTTTTATCATTTATTTTATGAATGAAAGATTTTTCATAAGTTCATATTTTTGAGTGTTTTTCTTTTTTATATAAAAAATTAACAAAAATTTAATGACTTTATTGGAAGGATTTAAGTGTTTAACATAAATATAAGTAAAAAATCCAAACAATAAATTAGTATAAATCAGAAAATAAAAACAGTAATTATGTAAAGTAATGAAATGTAACTTAATTTTTTTTTTCCAACATTATTAATATGATCTTGCAAACTTTTTTCTTTTTTATTATTTACCCAATGTCTTATAGCATGACTGTTTTTAAAATCATTCAATGGCCCCATACTAATATTGATCGAGGCATGACAGGAACCATTAAGATCGGTGCCTCTAGCTTTCAGGGTGTTGTATTCCCAAAGTTCGAACCTGCGACCTCTTGGTTAAGCTGGAAAAGTCCTGCCAACTAAGCAAACCTATTAGGATATCTTGCAAACATTTTGAAATAAATTTCGTTTGATATATCGAATCTAATTTTGATTCCATAAAAAGAACTCAAGGCGGCCAGTATATATATATATACACCATCCCATAAATCTTGGTTTTCGCTAATGCTAGCTATCATTTACACCTCTCCCATTGTAATTATGTTATAAAAATATTTGACTAAAAACATCCAAATGAAATAAATAATCAGCATAATAGGTGGTATGGTGATATAGCTAGCCATCCCCATTTTCGATGTGGTCCATTTTAAGATTTTGACTTTTATTTTTCTAGTAGGTATAACTAGTTAATTAAGTCTTAGCTTGATCATGTACAAGAATATATATATATATATATATATATATATATATATATATGAGAAAAATATTCTCCAAAATTTGCAACTTCTTGTTAAATTTTATTTCGAAAGTAATCCTAACAGTAATGTTTAGATAATTAGGCCACGACTAATATTCAAAGCTCTAGAAAAGTTGAGCATTGGAGATGTTGAAATAGAAATTCCTAGAGAAATGTTTTGTGAAGGGAAGGAAAAAAAAAACATAAAATATTATGAAGGAAGAGAAATGGTACACATCATACTTATGATAATGTCAGTATACGGTGGGTATGGTCCGCTAAGGTACTATAATTTATGGGTCTAGAAGTATTTATTTACGGGAAAAATATTATGAGTTGTTGAAATTTTGAAATTTTCCAAAATTAACTTTTCGGATATGTTCTGTTTGGCAAAATTAACTATTTAAGTAAAATTTAACTTCTGAAAATTTACACAATAGAATGTAATTTACACATTCCATTTAGAAAACTAGCACACAACTATTAAAATTAAAGAAATAGCATTTTTTTTGGAAAGTTTATAATTATACCCTTAGTTTTCTCGACCGAACCTATTTTAGTTATCTATAACCGCCGTTTGCTGCCATATGCTGTCGGGACTGGCCATTTGGTGTTGCCAGTAGTCACCAGTCTAGGTGACAACAACTTTGATAGGCACTAGAGCTCCGTTGAACGGTGGGTGGAAGGGAGAGAAGAAGCCGGATCAGGTTTCAGGTAAAATGAGACTTGAATTCTTTCAACCATCGTTTCATCTCTTTTTTGACGATATATTTTTTATTTGAAGCCACTGGATGAAAGCCCAAACGAAGGTGAGCATTTCGAGACCTATATTTGTCACTACCTAGCCTGGAAACAGCAACCGATATGCAGCTAGACTGAAGTCTGACTGCACAAGCCTCCAAAAGTGATCCACCTAACTGTCTTTGTTAGCTACTTAGACCCAAATCTACTGGCTTAAAATGGTTAACCCAAGTTCACTTAGTAGTTAGGTGGTCTAACTTATATATCATATCAAATCTCAATCAACATCTGATATGGGATCTCATAATTTTGTCATTTTTCATTGGCAAAAAAATAGATTGATGGTCATTGTTGATATACTGTTTTTTGCCTTTTTCGGTCGAATATGGCAGAGTCAAGAGCAAGTAAGATCATTTTTGAAATTTACGAGCAGAGAGCTTTCCAATCACATATAATTGTGATGTTTCATCACCGTTTGAAATTTTTCGATGATTAGCGGTTGCTAGAGTTTTTGCAATGGAGAGGATGACTTAACATGTGCCTTATCATTTTAGTCCCCTATGTTTTTCATGATTTTCAAAAAGACTCTTGGATTTTGCAAAAAACTTTTGTATATAATTTTATTGATATGTATTTATGTCACGACTTAACCCCGGGCGCTACGATCGACGTGAAGCTAGACCGGAGTTTGACCGCTCAAACCTGTAAAATGATCCATCCAACTGCTTTCATCAAATACTTATGTCACACCCGAATTTCCAAAATTCGAGATAAGGAATACCCCAGAATAAATAAATATGAAACACATAAGTGAAATATGTTTAAAAGAAATAAGTTAGGGGAATAGCATGTTATGATTTTAACTATAACCCACCGAAATATTTGATAGTAAAATGGAGACCGATAATAACGAAATTTAAGACTTTAATTATGGAAATCAGAAATCACCTTAGCAAACTAGTGGATATATATGGACCCGAGAATTTAATAATTTAAATTGATTTAAAATGAAAGGGGACACTAATAAAATTTATGCATGAATATAAATTAATAATTTAAATAATTTAAATAGTAATAAAGTATAATTGAAAAGGGATAAAATAATATAAAGTTAAGTTGTATTATTAAATTTAAATTAGAGGGTGGAATAGTAAATGTGGTAAAAGATATTTTGAGTAAAAAGGGAATAAAATAAAATGTGGAGAATGAAAATTTAGAAGAATGTAGAAGATTGAAGAGTAGAATGGAAAATAGGGGAGAGAAGAAAATATGGGTCTGAAATTGTAATTAGTGTTCGCTCAAAATTATACTATACAAAAGCGACCCGCAAGTATACGGGGTAATTGTAGTCTATCGGTAGCAACCAAGGTCGTATTCACTCAAGGAATCGCAAATTGAAATTCACTTAACACAATATCACGTAAGCTAAAATAATTCACTTTGTATTTGAGCAAATTGAAAGCTAAATAATTTAAGAAAATATTACTAGTTTAAGATTTGTAAAATGAGAAGCTAAAACTTGAAATTAAAATAACCAACGACAAAAGGCAATTAATAATTTAAGAGAAAATAAAATCGTACAATGAAAAATAGAAGAGAATGATAACTAAAATAAAATAAATATGATGCAATGTATGAAAAGCGTTTCAGATTCGCAATCCAAAAATTAATCCTTTATGAAAATAAAATTACTCAACTTAATTGTTTTAAAGAAATCAGTTTCCAAAAAGTCAACGATAAAAGGAATTTTAATAACTCTCGTATTCATAAAATTCAATTTATTAAAACAAACTTCTTTTCTTAAAACTTATATTTCTAATTCATTTTAAGAATTTAATTGGATATTTTCAGGCATTAAACTTCAACTCTCGTTCCTTCGTTAACACCTATAATAAACAATTAGAAGCTAAGCAACTAATTGCTAACATTCATTCAATCCAATCTAAATAAGAAATAGAATAATCAACGAGGCAAATGTTCAACCTCATATCAAAATTTACTTCATAATTCCTCTAGTCAGAGATAAAATTTAGCTAATGTTTGATGTTTCAATATTTAAGAATTCAAGTAAAGAGCTGAAAATAAAACAATAAATAACTATATCCAGGCAATTCAATTCACATTTCAAACTCAAAATTAATCTCAAATAAAATGCACAATATGAACCAATTTACCAACTTTGCAACTTCCTCAAATTCAAATTAAAAGTAAAAGAATCCAGAAAATAACATTTATCTTGTAGAACAATTCTCAAACTAAATTTCAAAGTCAATCTCAATCCAAAACAAACAATATTTTAATCAGTAGCTCAATATCAATTAAAACAATAAACACAATTCAATTCATTCAAACCCAACACAAATAAATAAAAATAACATGAAGGAAATTAAAGAAATTAAACCAGAAATTGATGCCGATAAAGAACACTGAGAACAATCAAAGTCTGCTCCTTTCGAATCCAGATCTTGCTCCTTCAGTTGTTTTCGTTCTCAATCAATTAGGAAGAGATGGCGCTGTTCCTCTTTGTCTTCAGCAGTCCGGCGTTCAGCTGCAAACCAGAACCCGGCCGCTGTTCCTCTTCTTCGTTGCCCAGTTGGAATGGCAAAAATGGCGTCCTCTGCTCCAGCAGAGATGGGTTACCGTTCCTGCAGTCCTAGCACAAGCCGTCTAACCACACCCACACCTCGTCTTTTTCCCGTCTTTCTCACCTCAAAAATTCAGACCCAGCTGCTTGCTTCTCATGAAACAAAGTGCAGAACCAGAAGAAAAAGATGAAGAGAAAATAGAGCTGAATCTAACTCACAATATTGTTGCTTTTGTCTGAAACCGAAGAACCCAAAAATCCTCCTCTCCAGATCACGTCCTCCTCCCCCATTTCAACTAATTTTTCTTGCTTTAAAACGCTGTATCCCTTTTCTTTTTCCCAACCAACCGCTGCTTTTTTCTCTTTTAAAATCAAACCCAACTGCTGCCTCTTAAACTTTACACCCTAAAAGCACAACATTCAGCTTTTTTTTAATCTCCAAAGTGTCAGATGTTGCTGTATTTTAAGATTGAAAATGGCTAGTTCCAACGCATCCTCTTTCACGCTTGCCTCATTTTTCTTTTTCTTCAATATTCAAAATGTGTAAAGCTGCTGTTTTGTTCCTCTCTTTATCCCTTTTCTCGTGTAAAGATGTCCCCTTTCCAGCTCCTTCTCTCTCGTTCCAATCTCTCCCAAAAACTAAATTTGATTTCTGTTTTTACTTTGATCTCAAAACGGTGTGCTTCACACAGACAGCTTAATACATACTCCAAAATGCACAAAATGTCAGCGTTTAACTCAACTCCTTCAACCTTCAAAACGCACCAATAAATGGTCCAAAACGCAGCTCCCAATTTTTAACTTAGGCCATCTGTTTCTTATTAAAACGCAAATGATGCTTGCGTTTTGGACTCAAGACTTCAGCTCCTCTTTATGCTGCTCGAATCTGCACTCTCCACTCTTTGCAGTGAATCTAACTTCCAGTGAAGTTCCAGCTCTCTGATTTTAACTTCTAACGGTGAAATGCTGAAGCTACGCCTTGATCTTCGATCCCATCCACATCTCTCGTCTAGTTCTCGATCTCCCTTTTCTTTTTGTTCTCAGATGGGTCTTTTCCTTCTCTTTTCAAATTCGAATCGATTTCAAAATTCAACAACCCATCAGAATCGGACGCCAAATCTTCTCTTCGAATGTGTCCAGCGACTTTCAAAACTCTTTTCGAATCTCCTCGACAGATCTTCAGATTTGCAGTTCGAAATTGGTTCACCAAGGATGATGGCCTCTGCAGATTCACGCACACTTTCCTAAAACGACAACGTACAGAGTTGATAAATATCTTTTGTGTTGAACGCCGTTCCTTGCTGCGTTTTGAGCTGCAAAGATTCCCTTTAATCCGCATCGCATCATTAAGCACATACTTATATCTATTCCAAAACGGTATATTTTGGATATAAAATTTCAGAAAGTAAAACGCAGCTTCTGTCTCTCCTCAATCTGCGTTTTGGACAAATTTATTTTAAGTCAAAAACTCTTCACTTTATACCAAAAAACCTTGTAAACTACTAATTCCTTCCATAATGCTCGCCATTCCCGCCATTCTTCCCTCGATTTTGTTCTTTTCCATAAAAACGCTTAATTACGACCTAACAATGAAAATTTATGAAATAAGTGCTACAAATATCATTTAATCACTAATAATAAGCAAAATAAAATAACATTTATCTTATAAAAATATATATTTTAAGCACTTATCAATTAGACAGAAATAGAAACGGGAAAAAGAAAGAAAAGAAAAGGGAACGAAGAAGGAAGAGAGGAAAGAGAAAGAAAGGCCGCCGGCCTCCACCGCCAGTCCTCTCGCCGCCACTCGCTCACTGACGGAAAGCTCTGGGTCCGACGAACATGGCAATGACGACACTACGGCAAGGTCTGGTTGGAGCAGCTCGTACTCGCGGCCGGAAGCGACTATGCACTATTCATAGCACTATTCACCGCCGCCTTCAACATCACTTTTCGATGCCTTCCTGCGATCAGATAAAGGGTTTGAGTGCAGAGTTGGATTCCCTACAATGAGGGCTTCCTGATGGCGTAGGCCTTGTCGCCGGAAAACGCCATTTCCAGCGATCGAAGAGGGAGAAGGCACTGTTCACCGACCGCTTTGAAAGCATTTTTCGACGGCTTCCGGCCATTATCCGGCTGGTTTCAAGGTAGATTTAGAATCCCCTTCGCCTGAACTTCATTTTGATGTAGAGATTAGGTCGATTGGTCACCGAAAATGGAAGCTCAGTTTTTCAGCGACCAACCGACCGTTCGGTTTAATGCATTTTCCGGCCAATCGGCTAATGGTCTGTTGAATGTAATCCCATATTTAGAATCCTTGTGTTGAGATTGAACTTTTGGTGTATTCGGATGTGAAATCCCGTGAGTTTGGGATTTTCCGGCGATCGGAATATTCCCCTGCCGGCGACTGGAATATTTCCTCTTCAGCGAGTGATTTCGAACAGAATCTTTAATGCATCATTTCGACGTTCCGAACCCGATAATAGACTCCGTTTAACGAATTGAGAACTGGATTAGCCGATAACGCAAATATCTTAAAATGATTAATTGATAAATTGAGTTAATAAAAGAAGAAAAATGGATAATATATATAAAGATTAACTAATTAATGGAAATAGATAATGGTATTAGTAATGAGCATAAGTGAAATGAAATACATATATCGGTAAGGTCGAAATAAATTATAAGGATCGGATAAATATTTAATTAGGAAATTAATAATTATCGAAAAATATTAGCGGTGAAATTGAAATATATATGTGGGTATAAATAAATGGAAAAATTGGAAACCTAGTGGTATTAGTTTAAAATAAGGCTCAAATTGAGATTAACGAAATTTGGACAGGTAATAATAATTGACGATATAAATAATCGGACTTGGAAAGATAGACAGTAATTTATAATAGTAATAATAAGTTGATAATTGGGAGATGTATTATAATTTAATAGAAATTTAAGTAATATATGAACTAGTGGGAGATAAATTATACCTAATATATAAACTAGTGGGAGATAAATTATACCTTAGATAATTAATGGGGTAAAGAACAATTGAGTGGATTATTTAGCTAGTCTAAAAGACGTTAAGACATAAAAAGAGTTCAATAAATGTTAGAACTAAAGTGAATAAAGTTAGGAGACAAGTCAAATAAATGATTGAATTAGAATAAGAAAACACTTGAGGTAGTAGAAATAATTAAAGAAGAATAAATTGGTGATTTAAATAATAAATAAATAAGAACTAATTGAATTATAAATTGTTCGTATCGACGACGATGGGACTTAACCGGAGACAAAGATAAGTAGAAGGGGCACGCGGTAAGCTCAACTGGAATCACGTTTGATACTTTATTTATACTCAGTTACGTGTTTGATGATTGTGCTGCGATACGTGTACTGTTATGTGATGTTGTGATTGTTCATTATCTGTGTTACATATTGAGTTGGGATTGGTTGTGTTATATTTATATTTATTTAAGTAAAGTATCCATTGAGCTTATAGCACAACAAGTTAGTGTTTGCTAACTTGTAGGTGATAGAAGCAGAAGTCAAGAAAAAACCAGAGTAGCTGTCCAGCATCAGAATCATCTTGAAGATTAGTGTGGCATATACTGTAAAGCTGTAAAAGCTAGGTTGTAAATTGTAAAAGTATAATTTATTCTGTAATGTGATAATTGTAAATGGTAATTAGTAAAATTTTAAGTTCTGCATACCGTCGAAAGACACGTGTAACTCTCTTATAAGTCTATTTCGGTAGGCTTATAAGGGGCGTTACAACTTAGGCCTAAATCACTAGCCTAAAATGGTTAATCCAAGTTGACTAAGTAGTTAAATTGTTTAACTTATATATCATATCATATTTCAATCAATATCTGATGTGAGATTTTGCACACAACGTCCTCGTTGTGACGCACAAACACAAATATCACCAGGCAATGCACCGCACTTCTGGCTAGTGACTGGCTCTGATACCATTATTGTCATGACCCAGCCCGGGGATTGTGAGGCGTGCAGCCAGACCAGAGTCTGACTATATAAGTCAAAATAATCCACTTAACTACTTACTGTCACGATCCAACCTGGGGGCCGTGACCTACGTGTAGCTAGACCGAATTCTGATCGCATAAACCTGCAAAATGATCTATCTAACTGCCTTCGTCAACTACTTCAGCCCAAATCCACTGGCCTAAAATGGTTAACCTAAGTTGACTAAGTAGTTAAATGGTCTAACTTATATATCATATCATATTCAATCAATATCTGATGTAAGATTTTACAATTTATTTGTATTGAACTATATATACATTTATTAATTTGTATTTCTGTATATTGATTTGTATTTACCTTTTGTGTTTTCAATGAGTTTTATTTATTTGTATTCACTGTTATTAATATGTATTTACATATACTGAAATTATTTTTATTGATGTTTATTGAACTTTATCTTCTATTTACTATTATGTAATTTATTGAAAATTTTTTCACTGAATTTTCTTTCCCAATCAACCTTGCTGAAACCACCTCTCAACAACGGTGATAATTTTTTCAGCTACTGGTGAAATTATGAAAAATTTTAATTTTTACTGAAAGTTACTGATTAGTATTGAAAATATGATATTTTTAATTTATGGAAAACAAATTAATATTTATAATAAAGGGATAGTCATAGAATTTAAAAAATTTGTAGGCCTTATTTGACTTAAAGTGCTATTTTTTTTTTTAACTTTGAAAGTCATTTTACCTTTTTTTTTTTTTCAAAGGAAAGTAGTTATATGTGTTATATCACTAAAGCTCCCCTAAGTTTTTAAACAACTGTTAGTTGTTATAGTAATTGTTTATGAACTACTAAGAGCTAAAAGCTACAGAGATTAATCTTTGATAAAATACTACTTAAACAAATAAAAGTTATCTCAAGAGTTATTTTACTGAACGCTACAAAAAATAACGTTTAACGTTTTGACGTTTTGACGGTCAAAATAGTAAATGCTATTTCATAAACCATTACCGAACAGCCTTCATCTATTTAACTTTTTTTTTTCCCCTTTTTTTCGAAGGAATCATCTATTTAGCTTTAAAACTCAACTACTTAGCTTTATGCTCGTCATACATACACACAATTTAGAACTTTCATTATTTTTTTTTTGTCTGAGATTCCGCTAAGTGCCATTAAAAAGACAATGAAGGGAATAGAGTATTCTCCCTCAATCACAAGAAAAGAGAAAACCCATACAACTCTCATCCTTTCAATTGAATCAAAACCTCCAAAAGCATCGCATTCCTTTGTATATTCTCATAGAAAAAAAATGTACACTATATCCACCATGCAATATGAAATTGTAGCAACTTTGGTTAACAACAAAAGTTATAAATCAACAGTGAAATCAGTGGTCCCGTAATCAAACCTTAGTGTCATTATTACATTACTAGCGTTTTATAATTTACGTTGCACGTCTCTACTCATTTACGCTCTAGTTATTTAATTGTGTAATAATTTAAATTTTTTATTTAATTATATATATAATTAATTATTGAAAAATACATAAAAATTAGTATTAATTAATTATATTTATAATAAAGTGGCAAAGGAATTTGATCAGCTGAGCTCTACTTGATTAGGTGAGAATCTTTGCGATAAGGGTATGATGCATTATAAGAAATTATTATTGCAATACTGCTTATGGTTATTATTTTGACTTCGGCTGATGATTATGATATTGATTATTCAGTGTAGTTTCGGCTACTTGTGTATATTGAATAATGGTTCACAATGTAGTATATGATCATCATGCTGTAATATATTTAACATGCCATTAATCTTATCCTGTGTTGTTCTGCCAGTATCAGTAAAGTGAAATAAATAGATAAAATTAAACGAAATAAATCAAGTTGCATTTCTAAATTATTTCTGTATTTTATATTTTTATGTAAAATATTTGTGTTGTCTATTTCTTTCCTATTTTATTTTATTTTGCAATAGCTAAAGTGCCAACTAGACAATAAATTGCTCAGTGAGTTAAATCTTTAACTTGCAGGTGACTAGAGGTTAAAATTCAGGAGCATCTGCCGCCAACAACACATCATTGGGTAGGACTTTATATTATATTATAGTTTTGACATGTACATTAAGATTATGTCATAATTAATCTAGTACTTACGAATTAAATTCAATAGTAAATATTATGTGGCCTTGTAATAGTTGTAAGCTAGTACTAGTACTTGCTACTTGAGTGTGTGATTGGATTTAGAAATGTACCTTTCATTTGCAGATTGTTGTTGAAGTTATAAGGGGAAAATTATTGAGAGTGTTTGTGATAGAGCTGATTTGTTGATTTTTTTTTTTCAAAAACTTAAAACCTATTTTGGCGACACTTAAAACCTAGAATTTATAGAGGAAACTTTGGCAAAATTTCTATAAAATCAAGTTCATAAAATGGCTAAGTATAAGTAATCCGAAGCATAATAATCAGGACGTGACATTCCATTTCAGATTATTTATATGTTGAGATGAGATGTTTCACATCTTAATTTCGGGACACTGGAAAAACTCTCCAAAAACTCTCTAAAATTCAGCCTCTCTCTCTAAACTTGAAAATTAGTTTCTTGAGTTCTAAACCCATAGATCCACAATTCGGCTCAGATCTAATAGAATAATTGGTACTCAAATATCATATTCTAACTAGTTTTCAATTAATCTTTTCTCTTTCATCACCTAAATAACTAATAACATGTAATTAAATCGCATTGCAGTGATTTGAAACTACATTTCACCTTGATCTTGAATTCAAATCAGGTATGTGGGCAGGTTTAGGGTATACTTCCAGGCTGTGGCTTAATTTTAACTATTTTTATTTTTTATTTTAAAGTCTATTTATAGTTAGTTCACTGCTGGTTTACAGCCAGTTTATTGCTAGTTTTCAATAGCTTTGTAGCTTGTTTATTTTCTATTTATTATCTAGTTTTCAATAGCTTTGGAGCTTGTTTATTTTCTATTTATTATCTCCTTTTTTTTAACGTTATTTTCATCCAATGTTTTTTATTTTTTTTTTTGCCAAATCATCCAATGTTTTCATTCATGAACAACTTTTAGCTTGAAATATAAGCCAAATTACATCAATCACCCATTGTAGATTCCTAGTATTACTAACCCTAGTGGCTCCTACTGTTACTAACCCTATGGACTTTTACTGTGACGACAATGGTATCATAGGTCTAAAAAAGATATGTACATTGCCATCCATGTTAATTTTCTTCTAAAAAACTTATTTGCAACCAGTGATATTAATATGTGGATTAATTAAAAAAAACTGAAGTATCATGCATGGATTACATTTTGGATTTCAAAGCATATATTCATTTTTTAAGATACTGACATAGCTTCTTGATAGGGTAGTAGGCTTATTTTGATCCGTGAGCAACACTTCATAACTATAATCCTTAAGATTTCTCGATTTGTATTAATCTCCCGGTAGTTCTTTTGAAAATGAACTGTTATTCCAAAAGGGTACCATTTCAAGCAACACTTCACAGTTCGTGTTGTGGTAAATTGAATCGGTTTAGACTTATTTAGACTTGAGCTTACTGATGTTAAAAACCTAGTACTAACTGATTAATTTAGTTAGCTTGTACTCTTATGGGTCGTCTTGATTATATGATGTTTTTATTCAATATGAGTTTCTAATATACAGAAGTAGTATTTTTTAATTTCTTTAAGATATCGCACAAAAATGTTTCTTTAATTTCTTTAAGACATTGCACAAAAATGTACTTGGCAAATATTGGTGCTAGCTTATCTGAAATTGATAATTTCACATAAGTTTCATAACCCTAAATCTTAAGAAAAGGAGAGACAAACTAAGTGTTTTACAAGTCTATAACTCATATGTTCTCTTTTTATTTGCTTTAGCTTTTTATTTGAATTTTTCTTCTCACTTCCCCCTTCTATTTATTGAGAAAATTAATTAAATAGAACCAAGTCACCAAAATTATTTCTTTTTTGCTTGTACAAACAAATGGAGCATAAGAATGATCCCATCATGAAGGATATAAGTTAAAAATTATAATACTCATATTTGGGATTCTCTATAGCAATGGGAAGTGAGTTAGGACTTCTATCAAATTTGAATATTGTGGTCCCTTAGGTGTTGGATTTGAGAATCAAAGAAACCCTTTATGAAAGATTGAAGTGGCAAAGTTTGAAATAAATTTAAACACCATATTGCCATAGAAATGGCATCATTGACAACTCTTATCCCATCCCAAATACACAATTATAGAGAAACCAGGATTCTTGGCTGCATATACACATGGGCAAGTCCCTTTACAAAAGAGAAAATAGGAATATGTATTTTTCTAACCCATTATAACAAAAGATGCTTCCTTGCTAATCTCTAATAAGCTTTCCACATATAGATACCAATAAGGGATCTGTCAATTTCAGTCTTTAAAGTTTTTTCATTCTTTAATTAATCTTTACACTATCACCAACATAATTATGGTGTCTTAATTAAACTAATTAGTTTGATTTATTTGAATCAAGAAAGAAAGTCTAGATGGAAAGCATGTGATTATGAAAGTCCAAGAAATGGAATAGTTTCATGAAAATTGATTTGCCTTCTGGTATAGATCCATGTGTTATTTTTTTTTTATTTTAAAAAAATACTATTATTGATAAGGACACACATTGGCCAAGGTTAGTTTTCATTCTAGATCATTCAAAACAAATTAAACTAAATTAATTATTTCTAAAGTAGGATTGCTTTTATTTTTTTCCAATAAAAAGGGTTTACTTTATTAGTGGCAAATCTGTTGTCATCTCCCTTCCTCTCCTCTATGTTTTAAAAAAAAAAAAAATATTTTGTCAAGCAAAGAAAATGTTGATTAAAATTAAGTGGAACCATGTATAAAAATTTAATAAAAGAATTATAAATCTTCTGAATAATTATTTTTGAAAGACTCAATTATTGTATGACCAAAAGATAGCCATAAAGAAAATCTAATTTTGCTATAGATATTCATATTTTTCATTTTGTATAGTGTACTTACTTCTTTTATCATTTATTGTTAAATTTGTTAAAATTAAAGATCATTTTTTAGTAGTTTGAAAATTACAACCAAGTTGAAGAGGCATTTTTAAGATTCAATTGTAAAATAGGGTGCTATTTGGACAGTTTGTAAATTGGAATGCTGGTAAAATAAATTTAATTTGGAGAGTGAATCAAATATTTTACAAAATTTGGGATATTTTATATGGTTAGGCTTCAAAAATATGAAATTTGTATCATAATAATACAAAGGTAGATGACGTAGTGCTGAGATCGCATATCATTTATCGGGAAAACTCGAGTTCGATCCTACCTTCCTTTCCCTATACATTAGCGTACTTTTATATATTAAAAAAATTGTCACTATAACAACTTTTGTTTCCCTGTACAACCCATTTGAAGGGGTTTTAGTAGTGTCCAATAATAAGGAGAAACCTATGTTAGTCCAATGTTGAATTTGTAGAACCGTGTAGGCCATTATATATGTTATCTAAACTTTGTTTTAGTTTTGTGGGTTCCGCCACAATGGCTTTCAATTTTCAATTTAATGGAGCCTCCAAACAAAACAAATTGTAAATCAATGACTTGTAAAAAAGCAAGACTAGCTTGGGGGTATTACATACCATTTGAAAATGACATTTTCCTAATTAGATATGAATACAAAATAAATAAATAAGTAAGAAAGAAAGAAAGACAAATCCTATCGAGTGCTGAAATATGAAAACTAGAGTTGAAATGAGTATTAAAACTTGACCAGCTCAGCTTTGTTGGTCCAAAGAAGATGATGGGTTGTGTTGAGGTTTGGTGGCAATGGCTGTTCCATTATTGTTGTTTTCTTTTGGAAGAAAAGTCCAGAACTCCAAATATGAAATACGGAAAGTCATATTGAGAAGGCTGACATGAATTATTATTATTACTACTGCTGGGCTTTTCGGACGGGTTAATTTTGGATCCGACCTACATCGCGTATCTATCAGCGGTGGATAAGTTTCGCAGTTGGAATTTACAATAGGATTGTGTTCAGCAAAATTAGTTAAGATAATGGTAAATGATTTGACGATGAAGCGTTTTAAATAGCTTTTCAAGGTTGAATAACGTCTTAATTCCTTAATGTTTAGGGGTTAGTAGTTTATGAACCGCTATCCAGACAGCTAACAGCCAAACACTACTAAAACAACTAATTTTGCCAAACATACCATATATCTCAAGTTCGATATTTATTTAAGTAAATTCAAACCACTTGGCACTTGGATCAATTATTTATTATTATTATTATTATTATTAGCAATTTACAGCAATGTTATTTTTGCAGTCAATCCAGTTGGATTCATCTCTGCAACGTATGGATCACTCAAATTAAATCATTTCATTTTCATCTGCAACAAATAAAATAGAACGCAGCCTTTCACATGGAATTGTACCTTATTACAGGAGGCTTTAGTCTATGTGACGTAAGAAATTTACTACTTCTTGTCGGGAAGAGAAATGTTCCATTTCCTTATTTCTAAACAATTTTTTGAGAAAGGTAATCCAGTTGTTTCATTGGTGCCACTGGCAAGTTCTTGGCTGTCCCTTCTCCATCCTTTCAGTCGTGTGATTGTTGGGCTTTCATTTTGGGCTTTGTTAGATTTGTCCTTTAGATTTAAGGGATGATTAAAAAAATGCCCATTTTTATGTTGGGCTTTAAAAAAAAATTAAATAAATAAAAGCTTTATTAACATAGTCATTTGTTATAGAAAATTCTAACAACACTTTAGGGTCCATGAGACAAATCGCAAAATAGAGATTTTTTTAGTAGTAAATGGCATAAAGTTTCTAATATTAAGTAAATAGCACATTTAAAATTTAAAATCTGATTTTTCCCTTATTAATCAACACACGTGCTAAATAAATTATAGAAACGGAAACAACCGAAATGAAAATGAAAGAAAAAATGGAAACAAATTCTACCCAAAAACCAACCTAGTCTCTTCTTCTTCTTGATTTTTGGACTTTGCTTACTAGTCTATACCTTATATATACTACTATATGAGCCCGAAGAAAGAGAAAAAATCTAGTATATGGTGGCTAGGATTCTGGGAAAGAAGTAAAGGAGATGTACTAGTATATATAAATTATATATACCGGTATATGGGTCATATCCTGATTCTCTCTCCTTCAAATATCAATATCTATACTCCATATATACCTTATATATACCCATATAGGTATATGGTATATATGACTTATATACTAATATATACGGCTTCTCTTCTTCATCTTCAAAATCATAACTGCTATATAAGCTCTCTCTCTTCACCAAAAATTACAAAATAATACAATAATTATACAAATTCACCACTGAACAATACAAAATCATACAAATCAACCAAAAAAAAAAAAGGAAAGTCGATTGTCGAAGAAGAAGAATATGAGAAGGAGGACGAGGGATTACGTTCTGCAATCAATTACGGAAAGAATTGTTATCAATTATGGAAAGAACTATTAGCTGGAACAATATGATTGAACAATGCTAATGACTACACCTCTTTTTCGAAAGAGCATTTCCAAAACAAGTGATGTCCATCTCATCATTCCCGCAGAATAAAATACAAATACCATGGATGGGTATTTGTTGTCACTCTGCAAAGCTGTAATTAAAGGAAGAGTAAAGGAGCACACTCTCCAAACCAAGTATAAACACTTCGGCGGCACTGAAACTTTCTAAAACTTTTGCCAAAATTGAAGTATATGTTGTCCAGCATCTGCAGAAATCTCAGTTTGATGTTGGTAAGCACTGTTTACTAATAACCCTTCTTATCAAATCTCCAATACCACACATCTTCCACTTGTCTTCGGCTTTATGGGACCTTTACAAAACATTACATAATAAGTTTGATGTGAACTTTGTTAACTTGTTTGATTTTGTTTTCCTGATGGTTCTTTACGCAGTATAGATTATATCAAGTGAATATTTGACATTTATGCATTTTATCGCAATAAATTTAACCTAAGCACAATTGAAAATCTCAAAATTTTATTATTTGATTATTGTCAAGAAAGAAGTCTAAGAAGATCTGCAAAAAAAATCTAAAAGATAACGAATAGGCATTTGCTTGATGTTACGGGGAATATGTCGAAGATATAGATTGGTCCATTCCAATCATTGTTGTATCTCTTTCTACCCTATCAACCCGGTAAACTATTTAGTAACAGTTTATAAAATTTAAAACTAACAAAAAAATTTTTAAACAGTTTAAAAAAGTTTTGAAAAAAATTATAAATTTCAAAAAAAAGTTGATACCAAATCCATAATAACACTTTATAAAACTTATAAAATTAGAAAGTTTATAAATAGTTTATCAAAAGTTTAAAAAATATATTGTAAAGAATTATAAGTTTATAAATAGTTTATTAAAAATTCAAAAGTTTGAAAAAAAAAAGAAAAAGTATATATGCTATCCAAAGTTTACAAATAATTTATTAAAAGTTTTAAAAAAAATATAAAATATATGTAAATTTATAAATAGATTAAAAGTTTGAAAAAGATTTTTAAACAAATAGGTTACAAAAAATTTATTAACAATTTGAAGAATAAAAAATATTACAATCATAACTATTGGTAATGAACGTGATTAATATGCATGATAAACACTCAAAGAGTTTTCCTAGAATAGTTTTTTCTCATTGTATATGAACTTTGGCAGTTTTCGCATCAAATACTACTTCATATTTGTCAATTATTTATATTTTTCTTTTTGGGTGTATTTTTCAATTCTTTATATTTTCATTTATAGAAATTTTTTATTATTATTTTTTTATTGGTATCGGTGAAAAAATAAATTTTTTAAAGGGTTAGTAATTATTTATTATTATTCCTGTCCTTGTATTGGGGAAAAATTGATTTTGTTAATATTAATGAAAAATGAATGTCAAAAAATGAGAAAAATAGAAGTAGTGTGTTTTATCAGCTCTAACTAGCGACTTGCTAATATGCATATTTATATGTCTATTACAGGAATCGACACAAATATGTGAAATCAATTTTGATACATGTTATGATTGACTACATAAATCAAAACTGATCAATTGGCCAAAATCCATGAAAAATTTGTTGAAGCTTGACAAATTAATTTTAGCAAACTGAATAGTGACATGCTTTCGATTTAACTGAAAATAAATCAATATGGTTAATTGATCTCTATTGTATTCGTGGGAGAGTGAAACTAAAATCAAGTTTAATTAAGAATGCAAGGAAAATTGTGAAATTTGGGAGAAAATACATACAAATTATAGGAATAAAAATAAAACTTGGGAGTGACCAGAGTTGGATTAAATAAACAAATATATTGATTATAAATAAACTAAGATAAAATATTATATCAAGAGTAAACTATCTCTGTTTTGATGCTTAACAAAACTATATAAGGTCAGAAAATCCTATATAGAATTAGAATTCCCCCTAATTGAATATTTATCATGCAAGTACTCAAATAAATTCTAAGATCATCAGAATAAACATTTTCTGAGAAGAAGACTTGTCATACAGAAAACTTTTCAGATAACGAAGATAGAAGGGCGGATATCTGCCAAAACCTTGAACTAAGTGGGATTATAAGTGTTTCTATTTCATGTACTGGGACTTGTTTTGACCCTTAAATGAGTTAGTATTTTGAAACTCTCAAATGTGTATACTTTAGAAAATTCATGTAGGCTAGAATTGTCTATCTGAATGGCTATAAAAAGCTTATGTTCTTTCCCTTTTATGTTTGTTTTGAGTTTTTTTCTTGAAAATGTATGTTTTATGCTTTAAAATATTATTAAAATGAGTTTCTACATTGAAAAGTTGATAAAGTTATTAATACTTAATCATCATTTTCTATCTTATTTTTGGAAACATACCTAACTTTATTATGAATTGTGATAGGATTCTATTGTAAAGCAAATCAGAAAAATGATCCGATTCATGAATACAAAAATAAAAAATTAATTTTAAAAGAAGAAAAATTCAAGAAAATTCTGAAATTGCACTCATTTCTAGGACTACACAAAAAATTATGGGTACGATTATTCTTACACCTTGCATTTTAAAGTATTGTAATATGTAGAGGCTGGTCTGCGTATTGTCAATAGAGGCATCACATGTTAACTTTAAATCAAACTCCAAATTTTGTATTCCAGTTGTTATTATTTTATATTTATATATTTTTTTTTTATAAAGGGTTAGTCGCATTAAAAAAACACTCTCAAGCATTCTGTTTTAAAATGCCGTCATTAAGGGAAAAAGATGACTAGACCTATTCGTATTTTTATTACGAAAAATTAATCAGTAATACGGCAATTATCGGGAAGACCACCTACCCAGAAACTGTAAAACTCATTACACTTAGCCCATTTGGCCAATCTATGAGCTAAGATATTCCCACCCCGTCGAGTATGAATAAAATTACAAGAAGTAGAATCTCGAGTAAGCCTTACAATGTCAAAAACTAATCCTCCCCAAAGACAAACAGAGTTGATTCCTTTACTAACCTCATTGATAGCCATTAAAGAATCAGATTCAAGGATGATATTGGACAAATCTTGAGTCATGGCTAGTTCCATACCATTCATAATAGCAAGGAGCTCCGCATGTAACACTGAATCAGCATGTGAGAATTTTCGAGCAGCCGACCCAACGATTTCCCCTTCCTCATTCCTGGAAACAGCAGCAACAATAGCACATTTATTTTGTAAATCCCAAGCTGCATCAACATTTATTTTGACCTTGTTGACCGACGAAGGTACCCAAGTGGTAGAAGATTTTGGGCCAGATAATAAACATTTATCAGCAGCAGCGGAGTATTCCATAGCCAATCTAGTAGATTTAACTGCAATTCCAGTAGCCCCTTTACAACACTTCTCAAATATACATTCATTAAGATTAGACCACAATCCCCATATGACAAACATAACCAGCTCAAGCAACTTTTTCTTTTTACAGGCAACCAGAAAATTATCCCAAAACACATCATTATAATTAGGGCTGGCAAATGGATCAGGTCGGGTCGACCTGATCTGCTTTTTAGCGGGTTGAGCGGGTTTCGGGTTGGTCAAGCTCCAACCCTAACCTGATCTGTTTTGGTAAACGGGTTGGAGAGGTCAACCCTAACCTGATCTGTTCAGGTTTCAGGTTGACCTGACCTGACCTGTTTGACCCGTTTAACCTTCAAGAGGAAATATTATTTGCCCTTGATCACAGTTGGATTCCAATTCAATGCATCCTTATGCATCTTATGAGACCATTAACATCAATCATTCCCATTCACATAAACATGCAATATAAAAAAATTATCCAAAACTAAACAAACAAATATAGATAATACATAAACAGAGCTACAAACTAGTTTGATGAAATGGAGAAAACTACGCCTTTCTTCCTTTATTGTCACAGTGATGGGTGACAAATCATACAAGAAGTAGACAGCTGCATATTAGAAACAGAAACAGTCGTTAGCAAAACAAAATTGACCCAATGGCATATATTCTGGGTAAATTAAACAAACTTGGCCAAGTCCTTTCATGTCTATCCATAGGTGAAAAGTACTCAATAACAGAGAATTGATTTGTTGGCAATACTTCTTTAGAGAGATATCTATATTCAGTTGGAACAATCTGCAGCCATTCAACAATTACTACACTTATTTGCTATGTATACAAAAGACAACGCAATGCCAATAAATTGAAATCTCAAAAATTGACAACAATCTTTAAGGCATCATCCAAAATAGAAAGAGTTCATTTGCTTTATATACTTCTCAAAAGAGTTATGCTTTCAGCTTCAAATTTCTCAGGACATAGTGTTTTTAGATTCATGAATTTCTATGGAAGTGCAATAGATTATAACTAGCGCATAAAATTAGTTCAAATTAGGTAGCCAATCACTAAGTTATGGATACCATCAAATCTACACATGCAGGACTATCTGAAACTTCAAAGATAAAATCCACAAATATCGAAAAAAGAACTACAAGAAGGATGGATGACCACATAATTCAACTGCCAAATTGGGAAACTTTAATGTACATTTTTCTTTTTTTTTTTAAACTAGTTTGATAAATCAAACATACTGGTTAATTACATTTCAAAAAAAAAAAAAAAAGAAATTCTTCACTGCAATCTTCAACCTCATTTGCCACAAAAATGGAACTTCTTCACTGCAATACTTACAATAGCAAAACAAAAATAATCACAAAGCAGTACAGGCGAAGAGAAACTTACAGTTGCGATAGAAGGTGATGTGGGCGTAGCCGGATCTGCTGCTAGCTGGGTCGGCGTTGCCGGATCCATCGCCTTCACCTCTCTCCCTCTCAATGCCGGAGGTCACCATCGAAGTTAGGGACGTTACTAGGAAAGTCCAAAGGAAGAGATGAAAAGAAATCAGCTTCCATATATATAAAAAAATAATGCAAAAAGAGAAGGAAAAAGAACCTGGAAATGGGAGATCGGCGGCGGCGAGGGTTCTTGTAGCAGCGGCTGGTGGTGAGCTCTTGAGGTGAGGTGAGGTGAGTTGATGAAGGTCAATCGGTGGTGGTGGTGAGATTTAGATCGACGGAGTAGGCTAGGATTAGAGGATGAGGATGGAGGAGCGGCTGAAGATGAAGAAGAGTTATGAAATTGGAAAATGAGGAGCGGCTGAAGGAATAGGATGGATAAAACCTAAACCTAACTTAATACTCAATACGACGTGGTTTTGATAAACGGGTTAGACAGGTCGGGTTTCAGGTTAGAAGGGTCAATCCGAACCCAACCTGTTTAATTTCAGGTCGGGTTCGTGTCGACCCATTTACTTAAACAGGTCGAAAAACCTCAACCCTAACCCGCTATTTTCAGGTCGGGTTCGTGTCAGGTTAGCAGGTCGGGTCAGCTTTTGCCAGCCCTAATTATAATCAATTGAGGAAATGATTAGAGGAACATCAGTAGATACCATTTCCCAGATAGAGACTGCAAGAGGGTATTCAAAACACAAATGATACAAAGAGTTAGAAGACGAACCGCATACCTTATAATCCCTGTCTATTTGAATACTCTGGATTAATAGATTCGACGCCATAAGCAAGATGTCATGAACTATTCTCCAGAAAAATACTTTTACTCTAGGACTAGCTTTAGACGTCCAAATCACTTCCCAAATAGCCTGCCTACCAATTCAGTTTGCATTATCTTTACCAAGAACTGATCGTGCCACCACATATGCTGACTTTACCGTAAATTCACCAGAGGGGGATTCTTCCCAAATATGCACATCCTGCTCACAAAATCTGGAAATGGGCACATTAATTATGGCATCAGTCGTGGCAGAATCAAACAAATGCATAATCAAATCAATATCCCATCTACGAGAATCAACTTGAAATAAATTAGAAACAGAAAACAAGTCAGGAAAGGGATCACTATGGACAGCCACTTTACAATCGGGTAACGTAGGAACCCACTTGTCTTCAAACACATCAATTCTGGAACCATCTCCAACTCGCCAAAGGCTACCTCTCTCTATGACTCCACGATTAGCGAAAAGACTCCTCCAAAAGTATGATGGCCCATTCCGAAGTCTAGCTTTCATAGGATCAGATCTCGGGAAGTACTTAGCTTTAAGTACTTTGAAGACTAAGCTGTCAGAATTGTTCATGATACGCCACCACTGACTTGAAAGAAGAGCCAAGTTAAAGGACTCGAAGTCCTTAAATCCAAGACCACCATCTAACTTAGATTTGCAAAGCGAGTCCCAATTTTTCCAATGAATCTTTCGCTTATTCTCATCTTCACCCCACCAGAATTTCACAATAATCATATTAAGATCATGAAGAAACTATTTAGGCAACAAGTAACAGTACATATGATGAAGAGGGATAGCATGCGCTACTGATTGTATAAAAGTAACTTTACCAGCAGGAGAGAGCAATTTGTTGTTCCGGTTATGGACAAGTTTAGAAAGCTGATCTTTAAATCCTTAAAACATTTGGACTTTAGATCTCCCGGGGAAAAGCGGAAGTCCAAGATATCTGTCATTTGTCATGACCCGAGTGACTTTAAGAATATCCCCACAACAACGCTTCATAGCATTCGAAGTATTTGGACTGAAGAAGACATAGGATTTTTCATAATTGATTTGTTGTCCAGTAGCATTTTCAAACTGTTGCAGAATGGACTTAATGCCATAAAAGTCATCAGGGGAAGCCTTGCAAAAAACCATATAATCATCAGCAAAAAGTAAATGGAAAATTCTTGGACCAGATTTCGAAGCACGGAGTCCATGAATTTTTTTTTATCTATGAGCATGGAGCAATAAGCTGGATAAACCTTCACTGCACAAAAGAAATAAATATAGCGACAGAGGATCGCCTTGTCTGACTCCTCTGGAAGGAACAATATGCCCGGAAGCAACACCATTAACCATAATAGAGTAGGACACAGAAGTGATGCAATTCATTATGAGATGAACAAAAACAGAAGGGAACCCCATACGATTCATAATAGCTTCGAGAAACCCCCATTC
The DNA here is from genome assembly GCA_949640765.1 of Croton laevigatus. Lineage (NCBI taxonomy): Eukaryota > Viridiplantae > Streptophyta > Magnoliopsida > Malpighiales > Euphorbiaceae > Croton > Croton laevigatus. Next base: position 31,618 of record CATIWJ010027768.1, read on the forward strand.
AACCCTGTCAAAGGCCTTGCTCATATCTAACTTAATTGCCACGGAGCCGTACTTTCCCAACTTTTTCTTTTTGAGAGTATGAATCAGCTCTTGAGCGATAAAAACATTATCATAAATTTGTCTACCTGGTATGAAGGCATTCTACTGCTCACTAATCACCGATCCAAGAACCAACCAAAGCCTGTTAGAGAGCACCTTAGCAATGAATTTGTAAATGACATTACATAAACTGATAGGCCTATAATCCTTCGGTCCACTCACATATTTCTTCTTAGGTATAAGCACAATGTTTGTTTGATTAATCACCGAGATAGAGGCATTATGATTGAGAATATCGAGAATACCTGTAGTCACATCCCTACCCACATGGCTCCAATTCTACTTATAAAAACCCACATTAATACCACCCGGCCCTGGGGCTCTGTCATCTCTCATCTCAAAAATAGCATTTTTAACCTCCTGTGCTGTATACAAGCCACTAAGTAAATCAATGTGCTCTTGGGGCAATCTCTTATGGACAAGATTGACTACTGCTTGAATGTCACTTGGATCAGAGGAAGAGAAAATTGAGGAGAAGTAATTAGTGAAAACTCTTACAATACCGTCATAATCTCGAAATTCCTCTCCTGAATCGCTAATAATTCTGTTCACCGCATTATTCCTTCTACGCTGAGAAGCAATACCATGAAAATATCGAGAATTCTTATCACCCTGCTCCACCCAATGGTCCCGAGATTGTTGCTTCCAAAGAGTTTCTTCTCTTAATTCTAACTCTATAAGCCTTCCTCTACAACCAGAAATCTCTTCCCTATGGTCGGAAGGCCCCATTCCTTTTAACAACCCCTTTAACTGCTGCTTGGAACGTTGTATATCACATTGAACTTGGCCAAACTCTTTGTTATTCCATTCTGAAAGCTTAGCAGTACAATCTTGAAGCTTTTTAGAGACATCCAAAAAAGAAGAAGGATGAGTGTTAGGCCAAGCTTCTTCCAAAAGGCCTTTAAAGTTAGGATGTTGTAACCACATATTTTCAAACCGGAATGTTCTCTTCTGTTTTTTCATTCTAAGCCTCTTATACTTCTTAATCTCTAACAA
>CATIWJ010027806.1:0-28351 GCA_949640765.1 Croton laevigatus
TGTAAAATATATATAAGCTAGCCTTGTTAAATATGTTGTATTAGTTGAAATAATAATAACATATGGTTTAGCGTGTCTGATATATAAAAGAATTATTATTAGCTTTATGTTATTCAAATAATTGTGTAACAATAGTTAACGGCGTTGTGACACTTTAACTTGTCTTGTTCGTAAGACGGGTTGGGGTGTTACATACTTTGTCTCCTTCCTCATTTCCTAATCACTTGTAATTTTTCATTACCAAACTTGTCTGCCATTTAATTAAATTATGCACCAAAAGTCTTCATTCTAATTTGTTTGTTTTTACATTTTTCTATCACTTCACATGATTTTGCTTGCCACTTAATTAAAATACTAATCAATTCTTATCCTAATTTGTCTCTTAATTATTTTGTAAATAATTGGTGAATTTACATTTAATTTATCCTTAATTACACTTAATTTGAATTTCATTTACTTAAGTATATATTTAGTATATAATGGTTTTTATTGTTTAAATGTTTATTTTATATTTACTAATAATTTATTGGTTTAATATAGGACTACGATGGTTTAATATATTCCCTACTCGTTGTCGATAAAATCTACGGACTAATATTAATAGACGGAATTCATACTTAACTTAATTTATTTATAACCGTCAACCTAATTTTTTTTTATAGACTATAAAATTATAAATATTGGGCTATGACAAGCCTATTTCAAATTTTCAGAGATAAATTACAAAGTAATCTCTAAAATTAATGAAATTCTCTAATTTTAGCCCTTATTTTTTAAATAAGGTGAAATTGATTGATGCATACGAAATTTTTTTTTTTTTAAGTTGGAAATAGAGTGAAATTGGATAATGACTCAAAAGTTTAGAGTGATTTAAATATTTTGATTGGAGTTTAAAAAAATTATTGAAAATCATTCAGAATTTGTGATGATTTGTGGTATTTTTGTTACAAACTTAAGTTGAAGTTGAAAATATTATTTAAGCCAAATTTTCAAATGATTCGTATATTATTTTCCCCATCGGAATTTCTTTCTTTCTTTTTTTTATATTCTACTCACTGAAAATTGAAGATGTGGTTTTAACCATACAATGAAAATTGACGGTTTTAAATCTTTTTGCAGGTTAGGTTTACTTACATTTGAGAATTTTTTATTTATTATTTTTTTAACATTTGAGAATTTCTTTTTTTTATTATTTTTTTGAAAGAGAATTAGTAGTTTACCATTGAAGTTCAAACAGATGCATGTTATTGAACAAAGATTATCTTTAAAAAGGAGAGTAGAAAAATTTGGCCAAGATTCTTGCAATGGTTACATGAAGCTCAAATATGATTGAAGCTCAAACACACGTCTTTGCTTAAATTTAGGTTTTTATTCTTGTATAACAAGATTAGTATGATTTAGTAATTTGGACTTTTGTTGGTGGTGACAGCAATGGTGAATGGTGCAGTAACATTGGTGGTTACCTTAAGGGTATTAGAATGGGATTGAATCTAGAAGACGAAGATGAGGTTTTGTTTTCAATATACGAGCATCAAATTAGTAATAACAATATGGACAATATAATCGAATGCGAGAGCTTCACGAATTACGATGACCAACCAGATCAATGAGGTTATTTATTTTTTCACTTTCATTAAAATAAACAGAAAGAATATTAAAGGAAGGGCAATTTGATATGAAAATTTTTAAGATAGAATAAGATTAAAGAAAAAAAGTGAGGGACAAAATGCATTTTTAGCAAAACAAAGGTATGTAATTGTAATTTTTTAAAAAATATATTTAGAAATAAAAATGAGAAAAAGGCCGTTCTATCCACTCTTAACAGTCCGCCGAGGATAAGCCAACAACAGTAGAGGGAGGGGAGAAGTTGCAGAAAATGGCATCTGCTGTTTTATCTTCTTCTTGCTTGGCTCTTCCTACCAAGCTCAAGGATCTTTCGCTTAATGCTACTTGCTCTACTTCGTCTTCTTTCAGGTCTCTTAGTTTCTCTTCTTCCCTATCTTTCAATGTCTTCAACAAAGGTATTGCCTTTTCTTTTTCATGGTTTCTGTTTGGTTCTGGAGAAAATTGAGAAAGTATAATTTGATTGAGCTATTGGGGATTCTATTTTTAGGCTGTTTGTCAATGAGCACTGTTAGAAGAAGGCCAAATGGTTTTTCAATTGTGTGTGAGGCGGCTCCCAAGCAAAAGGCTGATTCTGCGAAAAAGAGAGCTCGTCAAGCTGAGAAACGGAGGGTTTACAATAAAGCACGAAAGTCTGAAATTAAAACCCGTATGAAGAAGGTTTCAACTTTTTTCCTTTTTATTCCTCAGTCTCGAATTTCAAATTCTGGGCATTCAGTAATTTTGTTTTTTTCTTTTTTGGGAATTTCTTGCTTTCAGAAATTGGATTCTGTAGCTTAGTTTCTTGTTAGGAAACTGATTTGCTCAATTTTAGTAACTTTTCACCTATGTTTCATTTTATGTCACATATTATGCAGTTTTTCAGACTGCTTGATTTCACTATAATGCATTTGAACCCTTTATGCACCATGAGCATGTCTATAATTTCAGGTTTCACAAGCTATTTATCAAGGAAACGTATGCGTTAGATGTGAATAAAATATGATTTTTCATTATGGAGTGTTGAACTACACCTTAGGATTGCAAACCAATTGCTTTCAGTCTTAGCTTGTTATTCATGAAGATATTATACATTGGCATGCCCTCTTATGCTATACGATGATTGCTGTCTTCTCTTTGCTTCATAAAACACTGATGCAAGAAATTCAATGGAGTAATAAGTTACTATGTTGAGCTTGATCCCGTTTGAGCTAGGAATTCCCTATGTTGCAATTTTGGAGAAGTCGTTTTTGGGAGTGGTATCTGTGAATCCCAAAGGAATTAATTCAAAGGTCATAAGATTGATGGAGTTCCCAGTAATATACCCAGAAAAAAAAAAATCATTTGCCATAAAAGGGCTCTCTTAATTGGCCTTCAAGTAACTGTGTTATGTATGACTTGTAGTAGAACTCTTATGATGAGTGGTGAGGTGCCTCCTCCCTGCCTGGCTGTCTTGCAACCTCCCGCATCTCCCCAACCACACCCAACAAGGTTCATCTGTTTTAGATTGTTTTGAGTCGGTAATTGAACCAGCAATTGAAACATGAGCCTCCATCAAATTTCTATGATTTGGCTAAGATAGTTATGTTATGATATTTTAATTTCAATTTTCCTAGCACAATGAATATCAGCTTAAAATTGATACTTGAGTTTTTGTGGTTTGTCCATTATCTATATTGACTCTTGCATGTACAGAGAAATAAAGAGCGGAAAGGGAAAGCCATGTATTGTTGTTAGCTGCATGGTGGAAAAAGAAAGCATTAATTTAGTAAAAATGGATGCTTGAACACATAGCGGTTAGCTGTTTGAATTTCACAAATTGGGGTTTGAAGACTGGATAATTTTCTATGCTGTGCACCAAATTATGACTAGGGGAAAAAAAACAGATATCGTTACTCTAGTTTCTTCATTCTCTGCCTTTGGCAGGATGAATTGGTGCTTTCTGTGTTGCTCTTTTCTTTTCTTTTTTTTCTTTCAAAGTAAATTTGGTTATAAATTATATGTTGCCTACTCAGGTCCTGGATGCACTTGATGACCTGAAAAAGAAACCAGAGGCACAAGCAGAGGAAGTGCTGCCCATAGAGAAACTAATTGCAGAAGCCTACTCTGTGATTGATAAGGCAGTAAAAGTAGGAACACTGCATAGAAACACCGGAGCACGCAGAAAGTCGAGACTTGCTAGGCATAAAAAGGCTGTGGAGATTCACCATGGCTGGTATACCCCTAATCCTGTCATAACAGCCTAGGAACTATGTTCGCCTTGACAATGCAAATTTTTCTTGATTATTTCTTTGTTATAGATGTATAATTCCTCTTTGTTGCATTTTGTAGACCAGTTACCAGTAACTATGTTCTTTTGTCAAACTATTTTTTCCTTCTGGCAACGAGTTAATCATGTAATTTCTTAAATAAACCCCCACATTGGTTCATATCCCACAAATTCTTCTGCAATTTCTCCTTTTATTTTTCCAGCAAATATTAAAATATGTAAATCTGCCAAGTATTATTCCTAAAAAATCTATAAGAAGAAAACTTACAGAAAATTAAGAATCTTGAAATACAAATGCCAGAAATGATGCAGATTACCAGCAATTCACCAACCCATTCTACAATATTTTTTGAATGGCCTTTAAGGCTTTGCAAGTTCAAGTTGAAAAAAACAAAACTCAACAGTTTAAAACAGTTTACCACATTGAACTTATGCTGGAAAAACTGCTTTCATATGATTGCCTCAGCCCCCAAGCAAGCATAACTTTTTTGAGTTGTTCTGATTTTTTAGTTTCCTTCGTACGATTCTTCTTAGTAGTGTTAATCAACATCACTAGAATAGAAATAATAGTATTGTAGAATAGCATTAGGATTAAAAGGCATAAAAACTTATTGCATAATCAAATATACAAGAAGGAACTCCATTCAACAAAAGCAAGTAATATTCAAGGCTGCCTAACAGAATAAAGAGGCAACTTGTTCAATCCAGAGCAAAAAGGCACCTAAGATGTGAAACTGAAAACTAATCATCCCATGCTGGAATACTACAACAAAATATTGTGCTCTAAGGACTTCTATGTTATTACCCATTTTTGGGACCACCAAGAGAAGTTTCTCAACTAAAATTGCAAACTTGATCATCAAGAGAGAATCTTCTTTCTGCGGCGTGGGGTCTCTCGCCTCACATACATTTTCTCTGTCTCATTTAGCGGACGGGTGGATCCGTCAGGCAAGCTTACAAACTTCCAACCGCCACCACCTCCACGCTTCCCTCGCGGTCCCATTTTCTCTACTGTGAAGTTCCATCCTTCAGAAGGACGTCGTCTAGAATACTTGTTCCATTTTACCTGTCCGGCCATCTGCATAGAGGAAACAACAGAAGATTTAAAAGAAATAAATTGAAAACATAAATTGGCTTCTACCTACACAGATACATCTAACTGGAATGGTAGAAGGGCTGTCCACAGAATAACCCACAATGCAAGGAACAGATTTCCTCCATTATTTTAACATTTGAGTGCAAAGGTCTAGTTCTTCAATAAAAAAAAAGCTATTGTGTTGTGAAATAAGGTCTAAAAAACAATTTTGTACTCCCCTAATGGGAGTTACTGTGGCAATAAACATTGAAGTTGGGACCAGTGGCGTAGCTAAAACCAATTTTCAGTGGGGTCAAATCTCAACCTGGTTAGATCGGTTTAACTGGATTTTGGACCTTTTTTCAAACTAGCGCTATTAATAGCAAAAAATTATAATGCAAGTCAATACGTAATAATTAACTACATGAACAAATTTAACAATTTCACCTGATATTCCATTGTTCAATTTTTTTCCCTATTTCCATTGTTCAATCTACTTAAATTAAATAATTTTAAAGTTCAAGTAAAAAAGAACTACACAAGGTAGAGGAGAACATGCTCAAGGCAAGAGGTGTGGTTATTTTTATGAATAAAAAATTATATATGGGAAAGTCAAAAGTAGGGTCAATTTAGTAACGTTCATGGTTCTATGAGAAAGAGGAGTTTATTTTATTAGGTGGGGTCAATTTTTTATTAATAAAATTTTACATATGGGGTCAATTTTTTCTCCAAACAAGTGAAATTTTAAATCTACTGGGTTCAGATGAAACCATCTGAACCCACTTGGCTACGCCACTGGTTGGGACCCCTAGTGAAATTAAAAAATCAACCCATGCAAAATACAATTGGGCTAAATAATACCAAGAACATTGGGAAGTTGGGACTTACTTTCATTTTGTTGAAGTTCATCTTCTGGACAAATTCTTGATACAACATTTCATCCTCTTTCATGGATATCTCATAGTGGACTTCATCGAGGTCTTTGATGGTACCATCCCAACCCTCTGGCATCACCTTGAAATCAGGCTTATAAGGAAGGGATGCAACATGAAATTCTCGATCATGTGAATTAAAGAACCTGAAAAAGGAAAATACCAAATGCTTTGAGAAATTCAAGTCAATTATTTTGAAACACTAGTTTGAGAAGCCATGGAATTTGATCATCCAATAAGTATGCTATTTGAAGAATCTACATCCATATAATTGCTCTACCTTCAGATACATTTCTGACAATATTTTACAAACTAGTAGATTTCACTATACATGCAGATCATATAGAAGAAAACAAAATTTTCATCAACTAAACCACCATCCTCAATCAATCCGGCAACATCATCACAAAGAAATAGTATTACCAAAGGCAACATGCATCAACCCTTTTTAAAAAATCAAAGTTCATAAAATTATCAATCGTCCAAGGGTCAAGCAACATGATTCATCCTTGTATCAGCTTAGGCAAAAGGTGCAAGAAGGGTACTGTCCTATACAAAGAAAGATGCAAGTATCATATAAAATACAACTGAAATGAAGTTAGCAATTCTCTTGAGAAAAACTAATAAAGCAAGTAAAAAAACAAGCATATGCCAACATCTAGCAACTTAGCATTTTTGGTTCCAGCTTTCAATGTTTCTCTTTGCTGTCATTATTGTTCATACCTTAGAAAGAAATCCAGCTTCAAATAGGAAACCTTAAAACAGATACCCTAGACTTTGACTTTCAAAAAATGTGACTTTGCAATTACATGTGTTTATGGTGGCAAATAACTATTAATTTAAACTTCCCTTAAATTAGTAAATGGCTATTTAGGAGAGATTTCTTATTTATGTAAATTTAAAAAGGGAAGAAACCTTTCAGATTTTTAAGAAGATTTAAGTTCTAAAATAAGCTATTTTCTGCTGTTTGTGCCTCTTGCCTTTTCTACAGGCCTCGTTTTGCTGCAGAAAGGTAGCGCTTCACTGAAGGTGCCCCGCGTTCGAGACATACAGGCACAAAAGGTGATTTGCATCTTGCCTTAGTGGCTTGACAGGCATCTTTTGCACTTTTAACTTCATCGCAATTGTCTTGAGGAACTATCTTCAAATCATTCAGAAAATCAGAGCATATACCACAAACACCTTAAACCCCAGACCTCAAATCATTTGCAAAAAAGGAAATCAACTGCATTTCTCTTTTCTGAAATATTCACATGATGTCTTTCATGTTGAGAATTTTTTGAACTTCTTTGATAGCCAAATAATAAACAGTGCATTTATCTAGCATCTACCATCTACAGAGTGCCAATGAAATGGTCACAAAAAAAGTGTTGAAGAGGAAACAAAAAAAAAACACTTAGCCAGTCAAGGGCCAAAAGCTATACAGTAAGGAAACAGTTTCTATCATGTGCATAACAAAACATTTATGACTGTGGATAAGCAAAGACCTACAATTTATCAGCTGAAAACAAAGCAATTATTTCCTAGGATGCTAATAAATAACAAAACTAGAGCACAGTTTTCTCAAAACAAATGATCAAGCAATGCTCAAATGTTTTGTGGCTATTCGAATGCAAAGTGCTCAACATTTTGATTACACATCACTTAGTCCAAGAGAAAAAGATTAACTAAAAGTTTTCATGTAGTCCAGCTAAGCAAGTGCATCTAGCATATTGCAAATATAATTTCATCAGCAGAAATGATGAAAGCTATCATTTTACATCAGCTATAACATTAAAGACTAATAGAAGAATCTATATCTTACTCTGGGCAAGTATCAAGCAAGAGCTCTACAGAGTCATCTAAAGGATGACCGAGTTTCTTCTCCTCTTCCTCCTCAAGTTCCTTTAACCAGAGAATGGCATGCACCCTCTGCCTCATAATCCTATAATCTTTAGCAAGCCTCTCAACCGTGTATTCTTCAGGGTTCTCCTTATGCAAGCGGTACATCTCAGCCTTTTCCGAATCCTTCAAGTAAGATCCTCTTGCACCAGGCTCCTGGACTTGCTTCAACAACACACTTATCTCACGCATCCTCTCACCCCATCCCTGCACAAAAGCCCTGCTTCTTTTGTTCTCTGCCTCATATTCTTTTAGTGTATCATCCATTTTTTGTAAAGTAGACAGCAATTCAGTATCAGATGCATTCAAGCCACCAACATTAGAACCGGAATCTCTTTTCTGATCCACAAGTTCTCCATCAAAATGGTCCTTGGTCAATCCAGTTGACCAAGATGAAACAGAGTCCCAACCCAAATCATCATTGCCAGTCCCATCAAAAGCACTCTCCCAATCATCTTTCCCTTCTTTTCGATCACCGTCACTGCTTGATTTAGTTGAAAACATATGACTACTAATAACACGACATGCTCCTATTCCATTGATTGACACCCTTGTATCATTACCCAAACTGGATGAGTTTTCTTTGATAAATCTTGCAGTACCAATGCCGGTGCTGATTGTAGCCGAAGAAAAACGCGATATGAGCCGGTGAATATTCTGCATATTTGTATGTTTCCTATCCTGAAATTGACATAAATGCCTAACTAAGAACACATAGCTATATTTTAAGCAAGAACTAGAGAAGTAAAACATAAGTAATTTATGCAAATACACCTATATTTTCGATACATGTTTTTATATACAATACAGACAACCAGCAGCATGTTCGTTACAGCAAGTATAATAACAAATTAAAGAAAACGGATATATTACTTTCATAAATCTAACAAATACCCAACAAGAATGATCATATATTGATAAAAAAAGAATGCCAGAAATTTTAAGCCAAAACCAGAAACAATGGTTAGTGTACTCAATTGACTGCAATCTCAGCAACCAACATCAAATTCATTTGATCATTATCCCAAAGCACCAAAACACAACAAGAAGCCAAAGTGATAAGTATTCACTTTAGGATTCTCAATTTTTAAATTATAGAAAGAAATTAACAGGATTAACACTAGGTGAGCATGAACCCATCCCATGAAACTTCAGCAAGCGCATAGATGTGCAATGCAACAAGAAGAAAATAGCAGAGCAACCCATTCTGAATAGAAGAAACACATCACCACCAAATATTTGAGGACGGAATGTTAAGGTTTTTCAAAACTTGGATTTTTTTTTTTCCAATTGAAACTGGGATGATAGACAACATCTTGATTGAATTTTTAACAAGCCTAATCTCTAAATGATTGTTTGGCATTGCTCAAAAGCTACTTCTAAGCACTATTTAACTTAAAAACAATTAGTTATTCACGACGTTTTCATAATTGGACGGGAAATCGAAGCCGTGCGATGACTGGTTCATGGTCAAACTGGGTTGGACTAATTCAATTGGGTTTTTTATCCTCTTTAAATTTCAATATTTTGCTAGAAAATATTCCAGTGTCTAAAAGAAGAAATACACATCAAATAGAATGTGAACATCCACCAAGTCTAAAACAAACAAAAAGAGAATAGGATAAGTCCTACAATTCAATCAGGTTCCTAGGAAGTCTGATGTTAGCAGCATTTCTTTGGCCAGATATGGCCTGAATGCTGAATTTAATCTTAGCACTCTAAACCAAATGCTAAAACTTTCAGCAAATTAATTCCAAAGTATTAGTAGGAAACTGAGGTTAGATTAGATTTCAGTAAATAAAATCCCAAGTATCTTTTGCAAAAAGAAAAGATAATGGCACAGATTTGACCGTATTAGGAATCATCTAATAGAAGAGTTTCTTGCAGATGTTGAATTTTATCATCATACCAAACAACACAATAAAGCTAAAACTTAGTTTTATACCAAACAAAATATTTCTTAAACAATGGAGAACATTACATATAGTTGAGATTTTGAAACAAATTAAGTAACTACTTAAGATCAAGTTCAAGTATGGATTTTCCTTCATCTCCAGCCTACCATCCAACATGCTTATTTTTGTACCAAAAATTATAATTTTTTAATCCTCCTCATTTTTATTCAATCAGAAAGATTCTAACACATCATAACAAACTAAAATGAAATGGAAACATGGGTTTCTCAAGGAATTGTTTAAGCTTATGCTGAGATCAACTACTTTGCGACTTCTATAGAACTTGTCAACATTTCCAGCTTTCTGTGAATGTATTTACTTCAAAATTGTTTACACGTCCGGCTCAAAACAAAAAATTGATCAAGTAAAGGGAAACCTTCAACAGAAACAGTAGGAAAACAATTTCATCTTCGGTAATGACTCTCAATTTCCATTAAATTCTTCACTTTCTAACGATTTACACCATTATAGCTCAAGATGCATCTAATTTCTAAAAGCTAACCTGGAGGCAGGCGGTGAAGGAGCAGACAGCAGCAGCTTCTTGCTTATTTCACCTGGACAGGTCCCGACGAGAACAAGAAAAAGCAGCTGTTAAGGCTTCAACGGAATGACTGGACCTCACGTCGGCTGGCTGGAACCCACGGCGTCGTCGGCGGGTGTGGCTGAAGGTGAATGGCAGAGAGGCTGCGTAGTATGAAGGACGACGAAGAAAGAAGAAAGATAGCATATCTTTAGGTTTAAGATTAAAATTAAAATCACAAGAACGACGTAGTTTGAATGTAACCGGTTGGTCCATTTAATGTTTCAAACCGGTTCAACCCAATTTTGACTAATTTCCAATGCATTCCACCTTTTTGAACCGGACTGGAGGCCAGTTTCTAATTAAACCGGTCTAGTCCAATTTTAATAATCATGGTTATCCATTTTTCTGATTTTTTTTAGCTTACTTGGCTAAATTTTGATTTAGCTATGCACTAATACTCCGGATTTTGGACCGCGAGCTCATTAGGAAAAAGAGATTATTCTCAGTTCATTTTTTTAGGGGTTACACTCGCTTGATAGAGATGTAATGTTATTGTGTTAGGATTTGAGTGCTATACTTTTATATATATATATATATATATATATATATATATATATATATATATATATATAACAGAGATAATTTCTATGTTAAAAAAAATAACATAGATAATTTCATTCCTTATTTGTTAAAAAATAAAACCATAAGATTAAAATATATCTTACAATAGATTAGTCTGGGCACATTTGTTGAGCACAAAATTTAGATTTAGGGCCGATCAAGCAAGTTTATGAGTAATAATATTATAATTTCTAAAATTTTAAATTACTTAAATTGAACCTCAATAGAGCAACTTCGCAATAGAGCAACTTTTGTATGTTGATAACGATGTCCAGAAGTAGGTGTTGAATCTCTTTCCTACTAAGAATAGCATCTACTACACTTTTCCATCTGTTTCAATAACACATTGACTCCATGCCTTCTCTTTCACAAATTTCATATCTTTTAGCACACCTAAAGCTTCAAGGATGAGAGGGTCCTATAAAAAAAATTGAATTGTTAAACCTTCCAATCGACAATATTGCCACTGCTACTACTGTCCTTTGCCACAATGCCAATCGCTTCTAGCTTTTGTTTCAGAATAATAGTAACATCCACGTTAATTTTTAAGCTTCCCAATTCAAGAGGAATCTAATTCTGAGGCATTGAACTTAAGCAAGTTAGCCCCAGAACTGCATAAGCATTCAACAATCCAAAATTTTGCTCTACCTCTGTAAATTCTCGCCAGTAATTTATGGCCTTTTTCAACACGTCCAAGCAGTTTTGCCTCCCATTTATATATATAATTGTGTTCCTATGTTTCCAAATGGACCACAATAAAAAAGGCAACAAAAGCTTCATGCTTCCAATCTTTATTCGCTACATTAACAATCCTCAGTACTTCAGCAAGCAACTAATCAGCCAAGTGTCCCTAAATTGTATCCATTTTGAGACTAAAAGGGAAAGCAAATCAAACTGCTTTTGCAAAGGTACACTTAAAAAACAAGTGTGCTCCACTTTCATTTTGATTACAAAAAAATACAGAGAGGAGAAGAACCTAAAACTCTTGTGACGAGATTCTCATCCACCGGAAGACCATTCTGAACCATTCTCCATAAGAAAACTTGCAATTTCCTGAGTGCTTTCAATTTCCAAATTTGCTTCCAACAAAAAGTATTGTTGGAGTTGCTGGAGGTCCTTTGCTATAGAAGAGAAAAATTAACTATATAACCCGAACGTACCGAATAATTACCATCTTTTGAGTGGCTCCAAATTAGCATACTATCACTATCCATATTTGCTAAAGGCATCCCCAAAATAGCTTACACATCCGAAGGAGAGAAGTTGGTTTCAATCAGACATTTGTTATATTCCTGTTTCTCCCAATTGATGAGTTGGTGGACCCAAACAATTCTCTCGTCCCGATTGGCAAATGGTTCTGCAAAACTAGAATTACTGTTGGGAATCTAGGGATTTGAAAAATAGGCCACATATATTCCATTCTTGATATTCCATATCCAGTTTCCATTAATCAAATTTCTACCCCGTAGAATACTTGGCCGCTTTTCTTATTAAGAGTTGAGTTGGGAAAATATCTTCCTTTAAGTAGCCTTGCCAGCAATGAATTCGGTTTTTTTTAGAATTCTCCAACACTATTTCGCTAAAAGGGCCATATGCATCGCTTCCCAATCTCTACAGCCCAAACCTCCCTCATTCTTATTTAAGCACATTTTCTTCCAAGCAATCCAAAATATTCATTTTTCATGCTTCTTTTGACTCCACCAAAATTGCCTTATTATGGCATTTATCTCCATAGTTAGTTGTGTTGGAACTTTAAAGCATGAGAAAGTGAAAAGAGGAATTGCTGCAACGACAAATTTTATAAGAATTTTCCAACCAGCATGACACAAAAGTTTTTCCTTCCAACCATTCAGTCGAAGTCTAACCATGTCTTTAAGTTGTTTCTTTTCTTTTGGCTGCTGCTGGTGATCTTACCGGTAGTGGCCCTTTGTTTCTTTTTTTCTTTACTTTCTGTTGGTTTTCTTTTATTTTTAGCTTATATATATATATTCTTTTTTTTTTTTTAAGGGTTTCCCCTTTTTGGTTTGTGCAAAAATGGATCAACAAAATGCTTCAAAATCTTCTTTCCTATATGTCTTGGGAGGTTTAGAAATTTAGTATTCTTATTTTCTTCTGATGGCCTCCAATCCAACTAGTATCTCAAGGTCTTGTAGATGGATTTGCACGAAGAATGCTTAGTGAATATGTATCGTTCATCTCAAGGTAACTAATTTTAGGAGGAGTCAAGAATATTTGTTAAAGATCATATGTCCAGATTTAGCAGCGCTTCAATTTTTTCTTCTGTTTTAGATTGTTTAGATTTGGATTTTATATGTAAATTTGTTGTGATTTTGTATTCTATGCATGATTCATCAAGCTCTCTATATATCCCAATTTGCATTAATGAGAATCAAAATAGCTTATATATATATATATATAGAGAGAGAGAGAGAGAGGATAAATTTATGGACATATGTTAGTGCGGACATCATAATACTGGGACATATGTGTAGTGCATGTCATTTTTCCTACATACCAACTTTATGCGAATGTTTTATTTACTCCACCATGAATTTAGAAATTCAGGGCCATTTCATAAAATTTGTTGAGCTTATTTTAAGCTCACACCACTTTAGAATTTATTAAAGATACTCATAGTTATATCTCACCAGACTAGAACTTTTGTTGTCAGCATTATTCTCCATTTTTTATCTCTTTTTTCTTTCTCTTTTTTTTTCTGTTAGTTCGACATTACCATTAGAATTTGATTTGAACTATCTCTTCTAATGGATTTTAAATTTTCTGTAGACACGTATCTAACCTAATGTAATAAGTCGTTTGGCATTTTAACTCAAAGGCAGCAATTCTAATTTATTTTAGAATTTAGTTTGAACTTAAACTTTGTTTAGATGTTCAATTTCAGCATATTGGGCTTACTTGAACAGTAATATGTTATTTTTTTTAGACTTGCGAGGCTAAATTTCATTTCAGTTACATGTTGATCATGACTCCGGTTTTAGATCGTGACAAATTTGCATGTAACTTTTCAATTTCAATGTTTAATAATTACTACAAATAAAAGTATTAGAAAAATATAATTTCTCATGAAGTATAAAACTCTAATAATTTGGTTTGTTTATATAAGTATACATTCCAACTTTTACTGTAAAAGAGAAGTAACTGCTTGAACTAAATAGAAGGAAGCACAACTTCTCGAGTTAAGAATGAGAAAATTACTTTTTTACTTTATTTTCACAACATAATTATATTAATTGTATGGATGTCATTGTTTTTAAAATATAAATAAATTTATTTTGTAAAAAATTGATCTATTCGTGTTTCTATAGAATTATAAAAGCAAAGCTAATTTAAAAAGAAAAAGCCAACTGTAACATTGAAAAAGAAGAAGAAGAAGAAGAAGAGCCAATTGTAACATATGGCATAACGAAAACGTTAAAGATAAAAAGAATGGACTTGATTTTCCCTTATAACAACCTTTAGCCAACGTCTTGTAAATTTTCTTTATAAACTAGCCGTTGCTCATCGTTTGACCAAGTCATCCCAACTGTCAATGATCTCAATACTAACCCCCCGAATCACCATTTTTAATCATCATTAATTATTACCATTAATTTTAATTAATGTTCTATTTTGGACCGTTTGAAGGCAATTGGATTTGCTGTACAGCAATGCAAGTATCTAATAATAATAATAATCATTTAAAAAAACTAATAACAATAATAATAATAATAATAATTTATAGTGAAAAAAATAATAATTTATAACCACTAAATGCGTAAATTAACCAATTTATGGTTATTCTATCTTAATCAAAGATCTCGAGTTCGAGCATTGAAAATATAGATTTATTAAAACTCGGTAGAGAAAGTTTTTTCGTCTTTTGTAATTTTATTCGGCTCGAATATCGGATTAGTTATCACATATAGTTTAGTGACCGATGGTTAAAAAAAAAATAACACTAATAATAATTCATAATATGTAAATATGCAATGGTTACTGGGCCAGAAGAGCGTCTATTTTCCTTGAAGAAATCAAAGCGTCCTACCTTTTAGATACAAAAATAAAGAAAACAGCACATAATAATAAGTCCCTTTGTATATAAAAATAACAAGCACAGCACAGCACAGCACAACACATTCATACAATCTACTACTATAAATCGAATCAAAAACAGAGAGGGTGGAAAGGGAAAAACAGAGCATCTTTTGGGATTTTGTGATCTGATGGCAAAGAAATCATTGTGGGGATTGAAGATTTCAGGTTTCAAATGGAAATCTATTCATTATTTTCAGTTGAAGCTTATGGACTATCTGGTTTTCAAATTTCTTTATGTTGTTGAAGCCATTGTTCTTGTTTCTACTCTCTGCTTCTTCTACCTTTTTTGCGGATGTCATTTTTAATCCTTCTCTTCTTTTCTTTCCCAATTTCTTCATTCTTTGTCATTACCCACTTACATTATTATTATTATTATTTTTGTGTAATTATTGGATTCTTTGATTTTGATTTTGATTTTGTAACTAGACTAAATTCAACTTATACAATTACATTGATTTTTGTTATATTCATATGTTGATTGTGATATTATTTCAGCTGTAAAAATAGGCAAAATACTCGCTCTGGTTCAATTTTATATATTGTCAATAGTGTTATAGTTACATTGTTTATGTATTTCATTAAGAATCGCAGAACATGCAAGTATTATATGATCGTTGCCTTAACGTCTAATTAAAAACCATGTCGAATTGTCGATCACAATCCATGCATTAATTATTTAAGGGGTTAGCGATCTTTTTCCTTTGTTTTGATAGGAGAGGACAGCTTATAAATTTCCTTTCTAAAGTTTTGTTCAACAGTAACGCTTTTAAATAAAACTCTAATAAAATATCACTAATATAACATAATATTCAATTTTTTAATAAAAAAAACTAATTCTTTAATTTTTCCAGAATTTTGTAAATTGTAATAATAATTTAATCAGTTATCTATCCTAGATTTTGTAAATATTACTCCCCCATCTTATATATAAACATATCAATTCAATAACGTTACGTGACATTCAACCTTAAAGCAGTAATTAGATTGGGTAATAAATTTACCTTTTTATTATAGCGATCGTAAATTATTTACAAAATAAATGAATTATTTCTATTCAAAACATTTGATATTATCAAAATACTCAAGATAAAAATGGTAAAAAAAAAAGTTAAATTTATCTTCTATTACATGACACTTATATTGAATCAATATGAATATCACATTATCCCAATAGCGTTAGCAACATCTATTTGCAGAACTTGATAATAATCATTCAAGCTTAAATTTGAGAAATAATTACTTACTCCACACCCATGTCGCAGGAACACACCCACGGGAGGTAGTACAATGGCCAATAACACCCCTAGAAATGTCTCTCTTTTCCTTCTTGTTTCTCGATCCCGTTTATGATAATTTTGATTATTTTGGTGCTGCATAAATTTGGAAGCTCGGGCCTGCTAAATTTAGCTTGCTATATAGAGGGAATGCAAGACAGAACCTTGACAAATGAAAAATAATGTCTATTTAGCACTTCAAAATTCTAATCTTCATCGTCTCTCAAACTTACAATATATACCCTTCAAATGCATAAATGGTAAGCTCATACAAGAATCAAAACAATGCTGTTAAGAAGATAATCAATTTGTTTCTCAATGGCAATAATCCAGCGCAACGATTTCATATGGAAAAATTCTACCTAATCGAAAATTCTTTCGCCCGTTGAGAACAGCAAAAACATGAAAGAACTTAAAATGCATAACGCTCCTGGTATGACAAACACTGCCCGCCAACTCTCTGGACTGGAAATATCTGAATACGAAATTTTAGCAGCTTCAAGAAGTCGACCAGTAAGGTCAACACCAATAATGCCAGCCAAAGTACCAGCTGTATTAGACACTCCCATAACAATTCCTGCATATCGTGGAGCAATATCCATGTGATTCATTGCAAACCCTGCCCTTCCAAGAGCCAAAGAACCAAGAGCTACGGAGGAACAAAAAATAACCCCTGTAGAAGTTCTGAATAAGGGAAGCAACATCAACGCAAGGGAAGCAACCCAAAATCCTAAGGTGTTTAAGAACTTTCGGGTTCTAGTCACAGACAAAATTCGTTTTGCAATCAAGTAATCAGCGACCACACCTCCAATGTTTGAGAATATGAACATGTTGAAATAAGGCATCATCTTAGAAGAACCCATTTCCTGAAGACTTAGCTGGAGGCCTTGTTCAAAGTAAGTTGGCAGCCAATTCATCAGCACGTACAATGCATAATGGAATGTGAAGTTATTTACCACAATTGCCCAAACCGGTAAGTTGAATAAGATTCTCTTCCATGGGATTTTGGCAGTTTTGGGATTAGTACCTCCATTTTCTACTTTTTTCTTATGGCTGCCTTTGACCGGTAGCAAAGATTCTCCAAACCCTGCAGCTGCCGCTTTTGGGTGCTCAGAGCGAGGAGGGTCGCTTGCATATCTGAACCATAGCAGAGACCACAAAATGCCTAATACTGCCTCTACAAGAAATACAGATTGTGGGCCCTTATATTTCACTAGACTTGGAAGCACAAGCATTCCTGTTGCTGCACCAAGGTACATCCCAGAAGTTGTAAGAGATACAGATCTGGACCTTTCATGTGGTGGAACCCATTGTGCCAAAACAGTGTGAATGGAAGGGAAGATGAATCCTTGCGCAACACCAACAAGCAAACGGGCCACTACCAAGAGTACAACTCGATTGGGATCAATAGGGACCAAGAAGCAAGTAGATGACCATAAAACAAATGAGAGGAGCAAAACCTTCCTTCCTCCTATTCTTTGTGCTGCCCATCCTCCAGGCACTTGTGAACAGGCATAGCCATAATAGAAAGTCGACAATATAACACCTTTGCTTGATTGGTTTATGCCAACAGCATCAGCTGCAACAGTATACGCTATAGAGAAACCCATTCGTTCTATATAGCAAACACAAGTGCAAATGAATGTTAAAATTACAATTAAATAACGGTTTGGAAACTTCAAATATTCCATGCTTGGCCTTCACTTTTATGCAACTTTATTTATGTCATTAAGAGTCTCCGAATGAGCATGTTGTCCTATAGCTCTCTCTTATCGTACCAGCACATATCATTTCAGAACATTGGTTGCAATTTCATAACTGATTGATCTTCAACATATTATTAAACCTGGAGACCGAGAAAACAAGAAGAAAAATTAGGAAAGAAATCCATAAGTAATACTCATGCAGCATTTTGTTACCTGTAAGTTAGTATTGAAGATAAGTTATTATGAGCCGCAACAACATTCAGCAATGGTTTTCCACATAGCAAGAGATGGGAAAGTTCTATGATCAATCATTAGGTGGAAAAAGCCAATTGTTATTGATTGTAAAGTTTTTTTTAACAGAGATTATTGATGTTAATATCTCTTTTGTGCGTGGATCTACTAATGGGTTAATTCATGAGCGAGTTAGCTACAGCTGCTTCCCATGGATCATGTGGAATTTAGTGTTTCACCTCCCAATTGTGTTTGGATGTTTTAAGCATGGATAGCTAAAAAATTTCCTACATTGCTTTTCCAAAAAAAAAAAAAAAACCCAATTTCGGAAACCATAATTTCTTTAATTGAGTTCAGTCACAGTCACTAACAGATTTCAAATATAAACACAATTTCAGTCACTAACAGCAATAATAAAATAATCATAATATAACCCCCCACCAATTTCATCAATAATAAAAAATGAAAATGAGAAACATGAAGAGACTGGCTTACCTGATTCAAAATTGAAGGCTTGCTAATAGGAGAGCTGCTCTCTCTGGTCAGGGAAGCTGCTACTCGAAACGGTGAAGAAGGATGAGCTGGTCGTGGCGGTGGGTGATAGATCGTGGGTGTGAAAAGTCAACGACGCTGGGGCTGCGATTGCTGGAGAGAGAAGAGAGGGAGGAGAGGCTATTTAGCTAGGGAATCTGGTCCTGATAATTGAAGACCCGGTCTCTCTTGTCAGTCGACTCTGCTACTCGAAACGGTGAAGAAGGATGAGCCGGTGGTGGATCGTGGGTGACAGAGACGACAATGGTAGGGCAGCGATTGGTCGAGAGAGAGACGAGGATTGAGAGAGGAACAAGTGGTAATATGGAAGAGGAGAAATAGTTCAATGGCATCTGGTTTGATTAAAACGACGCAGTTTTAGGGAAAATAATTAAATATTACAGTAGTTACAACCTCCATCAGGAAGATCATCAAGATCTACACTAGTTGAAACTTGGAACTATACAGTCCACACAGCAAAATGCAAATGACAAACAATTGTATTGAAGGGCTAATAAACTGCCCTGGATAGTTGAAGGAAAAGGTGCAAATGATGATGTTCGATGGGTGGGCAACTGGCGATTCATTTCTGGGACCCCATCAATGGCTTGCTAATGGTCACCATTGATAGCGCAGGCAAATTCAACTGCATGTAGGACTTTGTGCTATTCTGCTGATGGAAGAAGTTAACATTTTTTTTTAACATAAGAAGAAGTTACATATTATTAGCAAATACATATGTATTGACATTGCTGATCAAGTTTGTTCGCATGCTCATGCTTATGATTACACAGCCAAATCTTTTATTGTACATACTAAAATACAACTCCCTTCACAGTGTCGCCTTTATTTGGGCAGTCAATAGGTCACATTACATTTACTTGAGTGCCAGAAATTTTTTTTTTTTTTTTTTGTCGATAATGATTTACTAATATGATTAAATAAAAATATTTTGATTTAATTTTACATTATAATATTTTCTTATTATTTTAAAAAAAATTGGCTCTTTCTAATTAAAGTACATGAATCTTGCCTATGAGCGAATTCTAAAGTTTTCTTGAATAATGATAATTTTTGAAGTTTTTTTTTTTTTCAACTAAAGATATTAAATTTCCATTGATCAAATATGGCGTATATAAGGATTTAACTTGAAACAACCAAGCACAAGAATGAACATGTTGAGAAACAAAACTATGAAGCGCGGAAAATAAACAAGCAAACAAAGAAAAGAACACAAGGATTTACGAGGTTCGGCAATATGCCTACGTCCTCAAGAGCAGAGCGGCTAGGTTTTCTTATTAAGCATAAATTCTGTTACACATATAATGTATATATATAGTAACACTGTCAGGTACAGTTACAAAATCATCCATGTACCATACCGCAACCCACTTTCGGGATCTGTCCCTTATGTTAAATATATCAGCCATATCTAACAAAACAATATAGAAGAAAATAAAACCAATGAGAAACGCATTGTATTGTTAAATTTGAATCTAAACTCTTGAAATCAAATTCTTGACCTTAATATCCATCTTAATAAATGAAAATGAAGGAGATCTGAATATCGATATGTAAAGATGCACCGCCTTCAACCTGTAATCATAAACTGACGTTCTAACTAGACAAATTTGCAATAATTCCATCCCCAATAATAGATCTACAACTAAATAAGAAATATTCCCTGAAGAACTATGTAGATCATCTCAAAAATGGATCTAAAACAAAAGGAGGAACAAAGTTCCCATAAAACACAAACACTAGCTAAAAACAAGCAAATAAAAAAAAAGAGAAAAATAGAACTACCGGCGGTGAAACCACCTGCAACCGCTCAAAAGAGCTTCACACTTGAGTACGAAGAGAAAGGATGAGAAAGAAGAGAGACCAGTAAATTCTAAAAAAAATAAACAATTTTTGAAGTATTTAAAATAGTTTCTACCGGTAAAAAATAAAATACTGACATAAAATTTGACTATTCAATTAGCTTTTTTTTTTAAAAAAAAAATTTTATATAGTTTTGTTCAAACTAATTTGACCGTTCAATTAGTGTTTTTTTTTGAAAAAAAAAAAAAACTAATACTGCAATATTACGTATCAAACCTAGGATCAAGTTGGATTAAGGTGGAAGAATTCTGCCAGAAACGGAACCGAAGACCAACCCAAATCCATACTCGTTAACCAACTATCAATCTACACAATAAGGATAAAAGACTAGCTAGCTTATAGATTTCAAACAAAAACAAATGAATTGATGATGGAACATATTTATTGCTTAAAATAATTACAAACCACAATGATCTGAAATTTCAAAATAAAATCTGGACTAAAACATATACGAGTACATAAAATAAACTAAAAACTTGATAGTATATACTATCCAACTAATACATAAATTGCATATACAATCCCCGGTATATATCCCAATAGTGTCAGCAATACGTCTATCCAAAACTCCACCTGCATTCATTCATTCATTCATTTTAACAGAACTTTATAACAATCATTAATTAAAGTTGAGAAATGAATAAATAGTTAATTACTTACTCCACACCCATATCGCAAGAACACACCAACAGGAGGTAATAGAATGGCCAATAACACCTCTAGAAATGTCTCTGATCCCATCTTTCTTTGCCTTCTTTTTGCTCCTTTCTGTTTATGATAATTTTGTTGGTTGTCTAAATTTGGAAGCTCCAACCTGCTAATTTTAGCTTAGCTCTATATACAGAGGGAATGCAGGAGAGCAGTAACGAACTTGGAATAGGTGGCAATCCTTACGGGATATCATGCTGACACGTCTTGTGTACACGTGTGATATTTTTGCACAATACTTTACGTTGATTCTTTACAATTATGGATGATGGATTTTGGATATCCCATCCCATCCCATATATCCACAAATTTAGTGTAAGTTTTTTTTTTTTTTTTTGCCAACGAAAAGAAAATCATCAAATTCTTCAATTCCTACCAGTATGTGAAATTTATTTTCGATATCACGTATTTGGTGTACAATAGAATTTTTCATGATTTTATGTGTCAGTGGTGATATTTTGGAGATGGGGTTGGACACAATTAGTAAGGATTAAGAAAACACTTTAAACTGGCATGTTCGAACCCTTCAAGTGTTAAAAATTACAAAAAACACTTTTTTCTTTGGGTGCATGTGTGTAATATTTACTTGTTTAAAAAAAAAAGTGGTGATATTTGATTGGAGTTAAATAAAATAGGATAGTACAACATTTTAAGAAGAATAAAGCTGAATGTCTAGTCTTTAATTTTTTTTTTCCGACTTGCACCGTAGATTATTTATATTCAATTTCGAGATCAGTTTCAGTAATTCGCAGTTTGCAGAATTTAACTCTGTATTATAAATTAAACAAAAAATAATAAAAATCGTTAAATTTGTAGTTAGATAAAATTTATAATACAGAATTGAATGCTGCGAACCACAACTCATTGAAACTAATCTCGGAGCTCAATACAGATAATCTACTGTGTAAATCAGAAAAAAAAAATTAAGAAAAAAAAAATCAAATCTCCCACCCGCTAGAGGCAGAGATATAGAAATGCTCATTTAAGAAATAGGCAACTCTTTTTTGTTCCATTGCACTTCTCCCCTCTAGCTTTAGCCTATTTCGTTTTATTCGTTATACTTCAAGTAGACATCTCAACTTTTGTTTTCACAAATAAATTACTTCCCAAACTAAAAGAATATATATTAAAATTTTAAAAAAAAAATTCTATTTATTCAAAAGTTGGTTTTAACAACCAACACCTTGAAATCATACTTTTCCAAAAATAACTTCCCTATAAATGCATTTTCTAGAAAATAATTCTCAAGAAGATGACGACCTTCTAACATATTTGTGTTAATTGAAAGGCCCAGTGGTAACTGTAATTGAATTGATATTTTTCAGAAAGGAAGGAAAACATCTATCATACAAGCCTTTCAAGAACAGAATGATTCATTCATTCATATCATAAAGGGCAAAAAAAATTAAAGAAAAACAGCTACAAATTAAATGCTTAAAAATGTCTCAAGCAATTTCACTATAATTCATGCACTTCCGTAGTTGCTGAATAAAAAAGTAGATGAAAAGAATAGAATTCGTCATGACTGATAAACTTCTGGGAGTTGAAGACCTACACTTGCCGCCGATTTCCCCAATATTCTTTTCATTTCATCCGATCTATCCACAGCAATGTTGTAAGAGAACAATAGCTCCTGCAATATAATTAATACCATTTTGTTATTCAACATTTTCTCTCAAACATTCACTCAGGGTAGACCAATATAAACAAACTCTGTGTGTGTGTGCGCGCACGCGCATATATATACATAAAGTTATTAACTTTCTGTAATTCAAATTCAAACAAGATAAAGGAACAAAAAATCATAAAAAATAAAAAATGCAAACCATGTCCCCGGAAACCCTACAGAAAGTAGTAATATAAATCACAAAGTTGGCCTAAGCCTGAGTAACAAGAAAACAAATATTCAACTCAGGATGGGCGTGGGAGATAAAAGACATTTTTTACTGATTCAGGTTTGACTAATGGGAAAAATACACAAATTCTAACAGAAAAATCATACAGTTGTCCATTAACAAAATGCAGAAATCATTAAATTAATTTCAGAAACAGCAAAGTTCTGACTAGTGTATCACAGAATGACACAAGGGTTAATGTTTGTATGTTCTGATATAAGTGTAGGATTATTATAACCATTAAGTTATAGGTACTTGGAGAATGGAACAATGTTCAGAAGTTATAATGTAAAAAATACTACCATACACTGATTTCAAATACAAGTAACAACAAAAATTTTCTAGTTCACCAAGTATAATATAACAATTTACTTTCATGTTTCATCTACAATAATCGCTATGATGCTGTAAACAAAATAGTATGATAAAAATAATACTATTAACAACATTTCCATTATCTGAGTTTTTATGTGATTGAGATATCATTTGATGTTCTAATGTTATCAAAGATACCTGTAATTTGGATAATTAATGTTATCATTCCAAATAGTTTGATTCTAGAACAACAGAATATGAAAAGCATTCATTACCTTGTGATGGTGCACACTATTAAGCAGGAAACTATAATCTCGAGCAAGCTTGATTTTCTGCTGAATGGATGAATGACTAGATAAATTTCTGTTTTTCCTGAATTCTTGAATTACAAATTCTCCAAAATGCTTCATGTAGTCTTCATGCCCAATGTGTTTCTTAATAGCTTTCAGAAGCTGCCGACACACCTTCACAGCTTCACTACTCATTTCCAACAGTTCAATCTTCTGCATAATAAGAATATAAATTCAAGGTTTTCTTTCTATCATCTAAAATCAAACAATTTCCATCGAATGCCAAACAAGAAATTGACTAAAATCCTTATGCAGCAAGCAAGACAAAGACAACCCCTTTTACCACTGAAGGACTAAGATAATAAAAGTTATTAACTGAGCTAGAGAAGCTTCCAAAAATTAGGGTTGATCACCAGCAGGAAAAAAAAAAAAAAAGAGAGCAAACCCCTAAATCACCAACTTTGGAAATCGAAATCAATTCAAAACACATTCAAATTAGTTGAAAGAAACAGAATATGAACAGATACGGGGTAATCTACCTTCGCTGCTTTGTCTGTTTGCTACAAGCTGAGCTACAACGCAAGCGACCTGGTCGTTTTTTTTTCTATTGATTCGGCGAAGGAATCGGCGAGTCTACTCAGCTCGCGCCCGAACTGGTCGCCCTCTTCCAGTTTTATCTCCTTCCGGTACTGGGTCAGGCTTTAATGTTTATAGCCCATCCAAAAAGCCCAATAAATTCATTAAAACGTCATCGTTTTGACTTCTCTGTTTTTGCTTCACTTCTTCATTTCTTTCTCAATTTCTGAAGCTCAATCAGATCTCCAAATTGTTTTTGAAAAAGAAGAAGAAGAAGAAGAAGAAGAAGAAGGGACAATATGTCGCGAGAGAAGCCAAGAAGAGCCAATTTACCTCCTGTCCAAGAGGTAAATGAATAACAAAAAAAACCTTTTTCATTTTTTCCTTTTCATTTTCTCCACACATGCGAAATTCCTCTCAAAGCTACTTGAATTTCATTATGAACAATTCCCTCCTGTCAAACAGAGCCTAGCCTATAGAAAAATCATATTGAATAGTTTTAAGATCAAAGAGTCGTTATGTTTCTTTCTATTGATTGCTTGAATTGAGTATTTGCTTTTGAATTTATGTTAGCTGAATTTCTAATTTTGGTTCATTTTCTTTTCACTTTTAATTTATTGTTTGTGTTTGTCTCTTAACATGGAGAAATATAGCTTATGAATCAATGATAAAATTTCCACTTTGAATTTTCTAACCAGATGAAGAGAGACCTTTTTTTATGAAAAACAAAATTATGGCTGTTGATTGCAGAATATCGACAAGTTGGAGAACATGATAAATGGGGGTAATTTCTATGGAGCGCAACAGATGTACAAGTCAATCGGTACCCGGTATAAACATGCACAAGTATTGATTTTAGTACTACTTAAATTGAACATTTTTTATATATGCCTTATTGATAGAAGTGTTGTTTTGCATTTATAGATATTCATCTGCTCAGAGATATTCTGAAGCTTTGGATTTGTTTCATTCCGGTGCATGCCTGCAACTGAAAAATGGCCAGGTTATTTTCTTTCAAAGCCATTGATCTAATATCTAGTCATGTTCACTATTTTGCATGCTAATATCATCTGTTGATTCGAGTGGTGGGTGTGAAATCTGATCTAGATCAAATTCATATGAATCTTATTTGGTTTTCATAAGCTGAGAATTCCCTGTTTGGTGGCTGTTTGGATCTCTGTTATGTAAATATGTATGGGAATTAAAAGAAGTTTAGCACATTTGTGTTCAATTCAGTGATAGAGTTGAAGAAAATATCAATAAAACCCTAAAAAGCTGTTACTTTTTAAGAAAAAGATATGTTACTTAGATGAGTTTTATATGGTTGCCAATTAAAAAATTCAGTACCATTTTTCATATTGAATATCTTTTTTCTACTGAAATAATAAATATTTGTATAGAATATGTCTATAAATTTATAAATTATAACTTTGTTATAAAAGAGTTAGCAAATCAAAATACAACTCAAATATTGTATATATTGTAGAAACTAGAAAGATTTAAGGTGAAATGGTTTTTGATGTCCAGTAGGAGATTTGTTGCCAAAAAAAAAGAAAAAGTTCTCTTACATGTGGTATTTTCCAATTTATCACCCATCCTAAAGACAAGTTTTCTCTTTCTAGTCTTTAACCCAAAACCCGGAAAAAACCTCCAGAACTAGAGCTTTCCTGTGTTGAGACTTGAGAAAAGGTTGTCATGTTTTGTGATTTTAACCCTAGTTTTTGTCTAAAAAAACATGTGAATAATACACTTTTTGTAACATATTAGACTTATTATTCGGGCAGGCTTGAGTATTAACTGTTTACAACGCTGCCTACTTTAAATGATGGAAACAAGTATTTTATATGGAGTATTTGGAATGAGACATTTTATACTCATATAATACAAATTTTAACTGAGGTTTGGATGTTTATTGAACTATGAAAATATTTATTGAACTTCAGATATACCTTATTAACTTCGGTTTGGTGATGAAGATGGATTTGTGTAGAAGTTGGGTGTTTTCTTATAAATAAATACAAATGAAAGAAATATGTTGATAATGCTTTGTAATAGATGTAGAATAAAAGTTAGGCAGCTGATTGCTAGAATTACATTATCCCGTTTAGAAATTTTCATTGCTGATATTTTAATTCATATATTCGTACAGATAACTACATTCTAATAAGTTCTTGCGCATCTGTTTATATACTTTTGATGTTGTTAACCTAGTGAAATGAGATTTAGCAGGTAACTTAGAATTTTGTGACCTGTAAAGCAATCTTGTATTTTTGGAAGACAGGCTAGGATTTGGCCCAGTGACAATAATTCTTGCTTTTTGCTGTGCACTTGTTCATTTGTTATTTGTTTTGACCAATACTTGACTGTTGTACATAATGTGGGAGAAGAACAAGTGATAATGTTGCAGCACGAAAGTTCAGTGCAATTGGGGATTATATTGCACAGTTATGGTTCATACAATGTAAAATAATTGGTTAAAAAATCTAAGAATTAATCAGGACAAATTCCAATTCTAGATTGGATTCTATTCCGATTCATTAACAAAATACTTGATAGGAAATGTAGGTCAACTTGGATTGTCCTGCATCATAATAACTATTCGTGAATAAATATGTTTGGGAATTGTTTATTTTTCTTTTGTTCCTGGAACAAATTTTTATGTCTGCAAATGATATAATTCAGGTTATTTGTGGATCAGAGCTTGCAGTCTTATTTGTGGAGACACTTATTAAAGGAAAAGTTCCTTGTGATGATGATACTGTTGGTCAGTGAACTTCCTGTGAACCCTCTATTAGTCAATTTTTTATTCAATGAAATGACTGCTAACACTTTTTATCTCTCCCTGTACTCAATCATGATGACATTAATATATTCGACATGTTCTAATATTAAGTTAACACAATGTACCCATTTTATTTCCTCTGGTTGTTGTCTTGCATGTGGTTTTAGTGATGGCCATCGGCTACATGCCATTTGTGATTATGAAAAATTATCTGTCTTAGACCGTGTCAGGACGATCTACAAAACGTTTCCCCAGATTCCTCTACCACAACACTTGGGTGACTTGGGGGATGATGATGCTGATGTGCAACAACTCACTGAAGCCATTGGGGCTGCAAAAACACGCGTGGATTGTTGCTCCTCTTTCTTAAAAGCTGCTATTAGGTAAGATTCAATTCCCACACCCCCCACACCTTTGTATTATTTTTTTTCAGGAAGTATTAGATGTGTATTTGCGAGATGTGGTAAATATTAATTCAGTCTTTTCCTCTTCCTTTTCTGATATTTTTGAGTATTTGCTTCCGATGTTCGATATTGCAAGGTTATTAGGAAGATTTTTGCTTTGGGTGGACGTACCCAATATTTCTAGCATTTGTCATAACATACTCTAGTGCATCAGCAGAATCAGGAGGACTTATTATTTGTGGACCATATCTGTAAAGCCAGTTCATGTTTGGGCAAACTGGTCTCTTTCTGTTTTACCTTGGAATGATGAAAAACGTTTGCCCTTGTTAACATGTATGTGTGAGAGAAATTGTATAATGCATACTGTTTGGTATCAATTTTTTTTTTTTTTTTTTGGAGTCCTACCCACAAAAAGTGTGCTTGGAAAAACTGGTTAATGTAACTGAGTTCTCTTGTAGCCACGCCAAATGGGTATCACATCATTTTATATTCTGGTGATTGACATTTATATCATGCATGGCTATAAGAACTTAGTTTAGATGCTCTAAGGAAAAGGCAAGATTAAATAGGAGAATATAAAGTTTAAAGTGGGACACAGTAGCTGGCACCTGGCAAAAAGAGGTCTGGTGAGGGAGGGATGAAGGGAATATAATATGCACCCATGTTTACGTGTGCAAAATGTATTTTTGTGGATGTGCTGCATTATGATCTCTCTCTCTCTCTCTCTAACACCTTCACACACAAAATGGGGAAAAAGGGGGGGGGGGGGGGGGGGGGGGGGGGGGCATTCCACAATACTGTG
>CATIWJ010027828.1:0-15253 GCA_949640765.1 Croton laevigatus
TAACAATTAAAAATATTAAAAAGAAATCTCAAACTGTTAAAAGGGAAAAATCCGAATAGGATTATTGAAGTCCCAAAAGAAGAAATTGAAAGGGAAATTGAAAGAAGAGGAAAGAGAGTACCTTTGCAATTAGAAATTAGAATTGAAAGGATTGTTAGAACAATAAAGAAGAAGAGATGAGTTTCTTTTTTTTATACAGGAAGAGATGAGTTGCAGAGACGAATTGGAGAAGAAGGAAAAATAATAAAATAAAGAGAGAGAAAATAGTTACCACCTAGAAATACGTTAAAAATAACTGAGTCAGCATGTCTAACAGGGCTTCTATTTGTAGAAGCTCTACCTCACACTGTATATTTATTTCAAAGCCATGTCAGCCTCACATCTTAAATAGACAGTTGCATTAGAGAGCAATTTTTAATTTTCCTTTCTATTTTGCTGATATGTCATATTCACAAGTGTATTTTTATGTTGCATTGGAGATGCTCTTAACACGTCAATTTTATGCCATTTGTTAGAAATCCCAAAGGAATATTAATTATTGACATTTTAAGACCAAAAAAAAAAAAAAAATTAATGATGATAATAAATTTAATTTTTAATTAAAAAAGGAATATGGTGTGATAATGTAAAACATAGTATTTTTTTATATATATTATAGTAGTAATTAATAGAGATATTGAGTTTTATGTTACGTATGTCACATGTGTACATCTTTGAAATGGGAGTAAGTTGCAAATTGCCAATGCAACTTGTTGGTATTGTCTGTAGACTGTACTTAGACATAATTCATAGAAGATCACAAATTAAAAGATACTATCTCCGTATTTTGGGCAGTTTATATTTTCTTTTTGGAATATCTTTTTTTGTTGTTTACATTTCTATTTATAGTAAATTTTATAATTGTTTATTATTATTTTTTTATTGATATTAGTGAAAAAGTAAGTGGTGTAAAGGATTAGTAATTGTTTATTATTATATGTGTATTGGTATTGGTGATTTCTTGGTATTTATATTTTTAGGGTGTAAAGAATTCAAAAAGACGGAGGTAGTATGTATCCAAATATGAATTTGAAACGCAGAGAAATGTATTATCTTATCTTTTTTTTTTCTCTCCATTTCTTAATTTTTGTTTAGTTTCAAACTCTGTGTTTTTTTTTGTGAGTTATTATCGGTCACATTTCAATCAGCGATAGCCTTTTTTTTTCAAATTTTTTTGAAAAGAAAAATATTTCTAGTCATATTTTGTTATTGGGACACTCATTTTAAAGTATTTTTGAGCTTCAAAATGGAAAGAGATTTAGATCTTGAGGATATTTTTGTATTTAACCTATTAAAGAGCTAAAGAAATTTGTAAATAACATTTAGTTCAAATGGTTAGAGTAACGCACCTCCTTCAAAAACCTTAATTTGTGATTAAAGAAAAGAAAGCTAAAATTTTTTTCAAATGTCTATGTTGCAAACTCATCAAAATGTGCTATTTGGGCATACACGAGTACATGTATTTGGATC
This sequence comes from Croton laevigatus, assembly GCA_949640765.1. Taxonomy (NCBI): domain Eukaryota; kingdom Viridiplantae; phylum Streptophyta; class Magnoliopsida; order Malpighiales; family Euphorbiaceae; genus Croton; species Croton laevigatus. The sequence goes on from CATIWJ010027828.1 coordinate 1,510, forward strand.
ATTGTTCCTCCTATATTAAGATTAAAATTTCCTCCAATTAATTAAGTTTGATATGGAAGCATTCATATCACTAGTCAAATTCTTTTTTTATTTATGCATGTTTTTAGATAGGTATTTGAGTATTTTAATTTTCCTTCTCAGCTATGTACTCTTTGTATTTTGTATTTGAACCCTAATTAGCTTTTTAGCTAAATTAAATGCAAATATTCTTTGAATTAAAGTTTTATTGAGAGTATAATTTGTTTTATTAAGTAGGTCATTTCTTGGTATGCCTATCCTTTCTCTTGTTGTTTACACTTTTTAGGAAAATTAGTGAATCATTTTAATAGGAATGAAAGAATCCCATATCGGAAAGGAGTAGGGTCTTAATAAGATTTATAAGGCTGGGCAATCCTCACCTGTCAACTCGGGTTTTCAGGTGAGTTAGGCCCAGATTCTTACCATGGAAGAAGCCGTTATTAAAGCTTTGTCGCTTTTTTTCCCTTTTCTTATTAACAAATTGTTTCAAGGAATGAATTTGTAGAGAAGCTTTTTCTTTTTTTAAATTGAGTTTGTTTCAAATTAAAATAATTGCCTTGAAGATTAAATTGGGCAATATGTATAATAATTTAAAGTACATAAATATAATAGTTGGGAGCTAGCAGAGGTGGTAAGACCTTTGCCTTTGAATTCTAACAGACTGAGTTTGAATCTCTTTATCCACATTCGGGGTGCATGAGTTTATAACTATATTAAAAAGAAAAAAAATTACATGAATATGAGCTGTTATTGCAAAAATTAACATATAATTAAGTTGAGATGTCAAGTTTATGTTTTTGGACTACATAATAACATTAGGCAAAATATGTGGAATGATTAATTGATAAATAATTCACATAAATTCTTTGACATTTTCATGTCCCTTTTTTATTGATAATAATAGAAAGAACTTATTCGTGGTGTGTTGTATCTTTCAAAAGAAAAAAAATCTTATACGTGGTGTAGTCAAGGGATGCCCGACTCACCATAGGGCCAAATATTTATAAAAACATTCGTCTGTATTGAAAAAATATATATATATGAAATTATTTATTCTAATTAAATAATTATTCGAATAATGAACATTTTAATTTGGGAGAAAAATTGTATTGAGTAAATTTCAAATTTCGTCATTTTATTTTGGTTATTAAACAAAAAGTAGTGAACGAAAAAAAATTATTTAAGAAAAATATGAAGCGACATCGTTTAATTGGCTTGAATAATACAATTATCCAAATCAATAAATCCCAGTCTTACATAAAATAATCAAACATATAAACTATTTGGCCAAAAAAAAAATCAAACATATAAACTAAATTATCCAAAATCAACAAAATTCCTTACTTACATATTAAAATAATAATATAGTAGTACTATAAAATAAAATAAAATAAAAAAGCTGCTTCTTGTTTTTGCTTAGGGACAAAGAATGCTATATTCTCATACCCATCCTGCAAGACTCATGTTGCCCGATAGAATTATTACATTTACAAGAAATTAATTAATTTATATATTACTAAATAAAAAGCCCATATCTCCGCATATCCACCAAGCAATTTGTCATAATTTGGCTGAAAAGGAAGAAACAAGAGATAACAGATGGGTCAGTCATTGATGAAATTATCCCCAGGTTGTTTTTTTTTTTTTTTTTTTTTCTGCTCCTCTTCCTTGTTCTATTTTTCTTTTGTATCAGTAAAGGGTGGATAAGACTGCTTATATTACAGCTTTGAATATGCGGTCTTTTCCCGTAAACACGAAATGCTTTCATGCACCGAGCTATTTTTTTTTTATATTCATATACATATAATTAGATTTTTATTGGAAAAAAATATAAAATTATTTGAAAACAAAATTGAGTATTTTAGTTTTTTCATAAAAAAGTGTATATATATAAATACATTTAATTAATTATGCAGGAGGTGAGCAGATTGGAGAGAAGGAGAAAGCTAGTATAATAGAAGAATGTTACAACAAATTTTTTTCAGAATCTAAGAAGAAAATGGATGATTTGACTTTGGCTGATTTTTACCATGCTGTTTCCCAAACTGTCGAGTAATTCATTTTATTTTTTTTTAACAAAAATTTCATATCTTAATACTCTTTTTTATACCTCTTGAGATTAATTAACATAAAGATTTGTTAATTAACAGAGAAATTAACAAGAAGCTTAATAGCGCACAATTTCGTGTACCAAGCCCTGAAAAGCTTAGTCAAGTGTACGATGTAAGTTCCCTTTCTCCCCGTCCATTTGATTAAACAAAATTCTATAACAGTAATAATTGGATGTAACGAACAGACTTAATGAATCTGGCAGGATCGTTATAAAGAAAAAGGGAAATCGCTGAAAAGGGAAGAGTTTCAAGAAATACTACAAGAATTGATAATCCATTCAGGATTTACAGGATTTGGATCAAAAGATGTACTGCTCTACTTGTTTGGAATTCCAGCAGTTTCCTGGTTCATCAAGCAACGTCTTGCACCTAAAGCTGTGCCTGATGATGTTTTTATTCCTACCGTCACCTCTGCTACTGCTTATATTCTTTCCAAGCTACATAAAATTTGATTTTTCTTTTTCACACATATATAAAACAAATATACTATTATTCCTTCTGTATGTTTTCTTCATGACATTTCATAATTCTTTTATTGTCTTTCGATGACGGAAATGGGTATCTCTGTGAAATGGGTACATCGTGACGGTAACATCTTGCCTCCACACTCTTGCAATTACTTTAAATTTCATGTTTGGGTCCTCCATGTATTGCAACTCATTTCTCACATTAATGAATTATTTTCTTTCAAAAAAAAATGATAAATATCTCATAATTTTTCTTTTATTTTTGTATCTTTAAACTCTTATTAATTTGGAGTCGTATTAACCGTTTAAGTAGAGTGTAATTACTATTGTTTACAAAACTTTAAAAGGTTAAAAATTAAAGAAGTTAGTCTTTAATGAAAAACTACTTAAATAGCTAAAAATTAATTTAAAAAAACTACTTAATTAAATACAATTTTGAATGATAAAAATGTAAAAACTCGGTGTATGCATGAGACATGCACAATAAGTAAGAGTTTCTTAGAATGACGCTAATTTTGTATATGAAGCTATGAATAGTATAAGGTGCCTTGATTTCGCCTGTCCTCCAGATTTTCAAGGTGCTTAGAAGTTTTAGGAAATGGAAAATGGTCTCCCATGAAATTTATTTTTCATGTTTTGTCAAAGAAAAATAAATCAATCCTGACCTTAATTTTGATATGATTTTTGACAACATGAGGACTATAATTATTGAAAAATAAATATCTTTAAAAATAACAGTATAAAATAAATTAATTAATTTTTAATTAACATATAATTGGAACTTAGAACATCAGAAATAATTGCTTTAGCATCAATTATAATTACCAAACTGGGATTCTATATGTCTCAATCGAGAATTTCGAGACATGTATGATTTTGAATTCTTTTTTTGACTTGCACGGTAAATTGTCTATATTCAGTTCCGATATCAATTTCAGTGGATTGCAGTTTACAGAAATTGACTTTGTATTATAAATTTCATATAACTACGTACAAATTCAACGATATCAATTATTTTATGTTTAATTTATAATACAGAATCAAATTTTGCGAATTGTCGCCACTGAAATTGATCTCGACACTTAGTACAAAAGATCAACTATGCAAATATGGAAAAAAAAATTATGGAGGTCTCAAACCGCATTAGCTAATTACGAAATTCAGAAAATAATTTATTGCATTTCGAACTATTAATCAAATCAAGCAACAACATTATTATTATGTGAAAAAAAAAATATAAAAGTTCTCTCATCATCTAAACAATTAAAGGATTTAATTAGAGTAATTCCACAAACTTAATTTATTTTGTGAAAAATAAAATATCATGCAATATAATGAAATTAACTGGTAATTTTTTTAGTATTAGAATATAAATTACTTATGATAAATTTAAAAAAAATTCAGAATAATTAACAGAGGAAAAAGCAAAGTGAAAAAAATAATAAAGCTTTGCAAGAATATTGCATGGCACCTTATCGAAATCTAGAGGTGGAAATTAAACTAAAAATTTAAGTTTTTCTCATATTTCTATTGACTGAAGTTGATACAAATGTAATGTTTACAGAAAAATATGTTTGAAAAATAATAAAAATTAATGTTCAAGAATAGAAAAACTGAGGGGCAAAAATTTTTGTTCAATCGCTCTTTTCGCTTCTTTGAAAGAAACAAAACAAAATTTCTGTATAGGATTGACATTAATTCTTCTTTTCTTTTTTTCCTTTTTTTTTTCCTTTCTTTCTTTCTCGTTAAACAAACAAACAAATACCCATTTTTCTCCATGATTGTTGATCTCAAAAACAACAAAATCCTGTAATAATATTAGTATGTAAAGCTGAAGAACCTCAAAGATATAGTGAAAAGAAAAATGAGCAGAGAACAAAGTGGAGTTATAAAAGCCTGGGAGGCCACAATTCGTAAAACTCAGGCTGCCAAAAAACGAGCAAATAGCATATTTGGTACAACCTCCGTTGCTCATGCCGACGACGAAAACGATGAAGATCATGATGGAATTAATGTTCCATTAGAGCCTTATTATGCAGAAAAAATATTACCAAATGGTGATTATTACACAGGCCAATGGTACGATAATTTCCCAAGTGGACATGGCAAATATTTATGGACCGATGGGTGTATGTATGTTGGAGAATGGCATAAAGGCAAAACCATGGGCAGGGGCAAATTTAGCTGGCCTTCTGGGGCAACTTATGAAGGAGAATTCAAAAGTGGGTATATGGATGGAACTGGAATTTACACAGGTCCTAGCGGAGATGCATATAAGGGCCAATGGGTTATGAATTTGAAGCACGGACATGGAATTAAGAGCTTTGCTAATGGAGATTATTATGATGGTGAATGGCGCCGCGGATTGCAAGAAGGTCATGGGAAGTATCAATGGATTAATGGGAATCATTATATTGGTGATTGGAAAAATGGGGTGATTTGTGGTAAAGGAACTTTTGTTTGGAGCAATGGAAATAGGTATGATGGGAATTGGGAAGATGGTGTTCCTAAAGGAAATGGAACATTTAAATGGCCAGATGGGAGTTTTTATGTTGGGAATTGGAGTAAAGATGCTAGTGAACAAAATGGGACTTATTACCCGTCTGGTTCGTCCCCAGACGGGAATCTTCAATGGGATCCTCAGGATGTTTACAAGATCCATTTATGTGAATCTCATATTTGTCCTGGGGAGAAAGTTTCAATCTTGCCTTCACAAAAACGGCTTGCTGTTTGGAATTCTACGAAAGCCGGGGACAAGCCGCGAAGGATGTCTGTTGATGGGAGAGTTAGTGTTGGGGTAGAAAGAGCATTTGATAGAATGAATATGTGGGAAGGAGAAGATGATAGTCATGATGGAAATAATCCAATGGTTGGGAAGCCATTAGAAGCTGATTTGTTGGGATTAAACATTGATGATGGGCTTTCTAGGTGTCTTCCTATAAAAGTACCAAAAGTTGTAAAGAGACAAGGAGAAACAATTTGCAAAGGCCATAAGAATTATGAGCTTATGCTTAATTTGCAGCTTGGAATAAGGTATTTATTGATCATGTGCTTATAAACCAATTTTTTCTTTTATTTTATTGTGTTCAAGCTCGATCCAACCTATTTAAATGACAGAATTTATGCTATCTGGAATAACAGTCGCTAATTGAAATTTTCAGGCATTCTGTCGGAAGGCCAGCTCCAGTTGCATCTCTTGATTTGAAAGCTTCAGCTTTTGATCCAAAAGAGAAAGTATGGACAAGATTTCCTCCTGAAGGAACTAAGCACACTCCACCTCACCAATCTTCTGAATTTAAATGGAAGGACTATTGCCCATTGGTTTTCAGGTTAGTCAATATATATACAACAATACATGCATAACTATTATTCCTGATGACTTGTATTCTTATTATCAGGACTCTGAGGAAATTGTTCAAAGTGGATCCAGCGGACTATATGTTATCTATATGTGGAAATGATGCGCTTCGCGAACTTTCTTCCCCTGGAAAAAGCGGTAGCTTCTTTTATCTGACACACGATGATCGGTATATGATAAAAACAATCAAGAAGGCAGAAGTAAAAGTGAGTATATTTGCGTAAAAGTCCATCGTTTGCCTGGTATTGCATTACGGCTGACCACACATAATCCCTTTTTTTGTTTCTTCATGTTTTAGGTGCTTATAAGAATGCTTGCTGCTTATTATAACCATTTCAGAGCCTTTGAAAACACTTTGGTTACTAAATTTTTTGGGTTACATTGTGTCAAATTAACTGGCCCTGCTCAGAAAAAGGTAATTCATTTACTAAAATAGCTTAAAAGCAAACAAAAATACTAGAAAAAAAATCAATTAAAACAAAATGGCTATTTCAGGTTCGTTTCATTATTATGGGGAATCTGTTTTGTTCTGAATATATCATTCATCGACGTTTCGACTTGAAAGGATCTTCTCTAGGCCGGATTACAGATAAACCTGAATCCGAACTCGAATCCACAACTATACTTAAAGACTTGGATCTAAATTTCATATTCAGATTGCAGAAAACATGGTTTCAGGAATTTTGCAGGTATATATACATAATATTTCCTGATGACCAGATTCATGTAAAAGTTACTGATTTTATTAGATTCTTAAAATAGGCAAGTAGATAGGGATTGTGAGTTTCTTGAACAAGAAAGGATTATGGACTATAGTCTACTAGTGGGTCTTCATTTTAGAGAGGTATCACCTAATGGTGAATTGATTCCTTCTGCATCTCGAGCTTCTTCTGCAGGTAACATTTCATTTCATTTGAAGCTTTGCATAGTATATAATCATTAAATCAGGAAACAAAATTATGGTTTTCTTGTGTAGGTGAAGTTGATGGCGATTCAGCTCCTCGCCTTTCAAGGGCTGATATGGATCACCTTCTTCTTGATCCTGCAAGGTAAAAAAAAAAGCATACACATTCATGTTCAGCAACAATTTTTAAAGTAACTTTTAACTCAAAAGCTAAAGGGTTCGGTAGAGTAACTTTATTTTTTTAAGCAGCGATTACAAAAGGCTAATCACCTTAGTTTTGAGCATCTTTTTAGCATTTTATAAAAAACAACTAAAAATAACTGACAACTATTCAAATAATTAAATACTACCAGTGTAAAGCTATTCAAACAACTAGTTTTGTTGAATACCCGCTACAAGCTCGTCCTCTATATAATCAAGAAATAAGTGTGCTATTTTAGTCATTTGAGGAAATACATTGCCATTTTAAAATAGGATTAATTAAACAAAAATACCCTTTTTTAATGTTTAATTGTAATTATGGTATATGTATATATTGAGAAATTGCAGGTGGGCTCGGATTAGATTAGGTCTAAACATGCCAGCAAGAGTTGAAAGAACTCTAAGAAGACAAGATTGTGAGCTTCAACTTGTAGGAGAACCAACTGGAGAATTCTATGATGTTATAATGTTTTTTGGTATTATAGATATTCTTCAAGACTATGATATAAGCAAGAAGCTTGAACATGCTTATAAGTCCATTCAATATGATCCTACATCAATTTCAGCCGTTGATCCTAAGCAATACTCTAGGCGTTTTCGCGATTTTATTTTCAAGGCTTTTACAGAAGAACCATGAAGAAATTATTATTAATCTATCAAAAATTTTATTAAAGAAGATTGATTCATTCTTGATTTTCTGATGTCGATTTTGATTCATTTGTTACCTTTTTTTTTTCCCCCAAATATATGCTGTTTAAAGAATAGTTTATACTGTAATTGTAGCCAGGAAAAGTGCATATATTAATACATATACATACATGTAAAATGTTTATATATGCATAATTGTATTAGAATTTGTATTTTGTATTATTCTCTAACGAATCATTTCTTTTGGGTATCTAATTTTATAACTGTTTTGGCCAAAAAAAAAAATCCTTTCTTTTGGGGGAATAAAAGGGTTTCTGAAATTTCAGGATGCGTTCTGAGAAATAAAAAAAGAAAAATTGGAGCGGATTAATTCCAGACATTGAAAGCTGATGCAGGAGGAAGAAGATAGTTAGGACAAAAAATAGATTGAAATCGGATATAAGAAGCATATAATTAAAAGTGGGTATGTTAGGAATTTGGAAATAATTATTGCTATTGGCTTACTTTTTTAAAATATTTACTATTTATTAAAATAAACCTTTAAGAATTACTACTATCTATCTTTTTTTTCCTTGTAAATACTTATATTGATGGAATTTATAAGATGGCTTATGGACCAATCTAATAATAAGTGTTTATTTTTTTTTTTATTTTATCTTTTTATATGGTGAAACTCGCGTTTCATTTAAAATTTAAATAGTCTTTCTAATTTAATTATTGTGAAATAATTTTTGTCTAGTTCGCACTCACTATCTTCTTATTATAACTGGCCGATAACAAAGCCAAGGAAGAGGAAGCTAAAGTAGACCTCGAGCTCTAGGATCAAAACCAAGTAATCTAGCCCTACGTTTCTCGAGATGCTGAACTTCGATCATTGGATTCAAATGTGATAGCTTTATACCAAGACTAGACTCATTGTTGGAGTTCCTTTCTACTGGCATTAACTGAGGATGAACTTGAAATTTGATTGGTTACATGAAACTCGAGAGAAATTTAATATTAAAAAAAATAACTTTCCAACATTTTAGTTAATCTGTTTTGAAAAGTGAAGAATTAAAAAATTAATATTAAAAGAAAATTTTTCAATATTTTAGTTGATCGATTTTAAATACTAGTATTCAATAATTTAATTTTTATTTTTAAAAATATTTTACTAGTTTAGTTTACGCAAAATAATAAATGAAACAAAGACAAAATATAGGGATTAAAAAATATGATATTGAAAATATAGAAACTGAATTATATAATATATAAAAATTCAAGGACTAATTAATCCTTAAGAATTTCAAAACCTAACCCTGCGGCCTGCCCTTGCGCCGCTGCCCTGCCCTCTCTCTTCCTCGTCCTCTTCTTCAGTTCCTCAGTCAATCCTCCCTCGTTCTTCTTCCCTTACCGCCGTTGCCACCACCCATCAACGCAGAGCAGCCACACCACGTCACCGGCGGAGGCAAATTAGGGTCCGTCAGGGCTGGAATTTTACAAAATTTAGGGTTGTCGCTTTTTCGGATTCGGCCCAAACCTCACCCATACGATATTTTAAGCCTATCTAAACTGCCAAATCGCAGAGCTCGGTTCTTGGTTGCTCTTAACCTAGTAACAAGAACCATCACTTGTCTTTTGATTTTGTTGCATTATGTTCTAAATCCAAGCTCTCTTCTTCTTCTTCGTCAATTGCGGTTCGTATTCCGATTTCCCTTAAAGCAATTCCTGGTATTCGATTGGCTTCGCCACCTGATTTCAAATACAAGGTACGCCTTCTCATATACCATATTCTTTCTTTTCTTTCCTTATTTAGATCTTGGCAGCAAACCAGGTTTGGGTTTGGGTTTGGGTTTATGCTTCTTGATTCTTTTTATAATCAAATGTATTAAATCGATACTCGTTGGAGAAACTTTTAGTTAAAAAAAAGAGGGAAAAATTTAAAATGGGATGAAGTAGATCTGAATTGCATGTGTTTTTGTTAATTATGATATTGCCTCAAATTTTTAGAATTGGATTTGCTTCGAGTTGTAATATGAGGACTTTTTCAATTAGAGCTACAAATTAACTTGAGTAATATCCTATGCTTAATATTTTTATTCATATACTTTCTTTCTTTCCTTTTTTTCTAGTTTTGATGAACGAAAATGGTGTGGAATTCTTTGGAGTTAAGCCAAAGACACCATTAGAAACAATTCAGATTTTGCTGAGAAGGTCTTTCATGAAAGCCACGATAGGGAAAATCTAGGGTTTCGCCTGCAATGCTGTGAAAGAGAGGGTTTGCCAGCTGTCATAATCTGAAGTTCGGGTTGTTTAGTTTTATTGAATTGCACATATTGCTCTTTGTGTCCTAGCTGCTATGGTGAGGCTTATTGTTGTAAGTCAGTCGCATGGAAAGTTTGAGGCATCTAAAGATGGTTCCTTGACATACATTGGCGGAGAAGCTCATGCTACTAGTGTAACTCGTGAAACCAAATTTGATGAATTGAAGTCAGAGATGGCAGAAATGTGGAGCTATGATCCAGATTCGTTGACCATCAAATACTTCCTGCCTAACAACAAGAAGACTCTTATCACGGTATCTAGCGACAAAGATGTACAACACATGATTGATTTCCATGAAGAATCCAAAATTGTAGATGTTTATGTCTTGAAAAATGAGGACTTGGCACTTGCGGTTCCTCCCGTTCCTCGCAATAGGTCCTGTGATAATCATGTTCCTCGCAGTAGGTCCCGTAACAATCATGTTACTCGCAGTAGGTCCCGTGACAATCATGTGCTTGAAGTTGAACCTGCTCCGCTCAGTGTTGAACCTGCAGTTAGTCTTGAACCGGTCACACCTATCAATGCTACTCCTTGTGCTTCTGCTTGTCAGGATACGGACCAAGCCAATATATTGGCTGAAGTTGAGGGTACTGGATCTGGGCATAGTAAACTTCTTCTATCATGGGCCAATTGCATAACTGGCCTTCACCAGCAGTTTAACAATGTTCAGGAATTGCGTGATGCCTTGCGTCAGTATTCAATTGCTCAGGGATTCAAATGTAAATTTAAGCAGAATGATTCTTCTCGTGTAACTGCCAGGTGTAAAGCTGAAGGTTGTCCCTGGAGGATTCATGCATCGAAGTTGTCTACCACTACATTATTTCGAATTAAAAGGTTGAATGAAACACATACATGTGGAGCTGGTAGAGGTAGGCTTAGTCGTCTTCAAAACTCAAAGAAATTGGTGGCCACTATTGTCAAGGAAAAATTAAAGGAGTCACCAAATTTCAGACCTAAGGAAATCGCCAATCAAATTCGTGAAGAATTTGGAATCGAGTTGAGGTATTCTCAGGCATGGCGTGGGATGGAGACTGCTAGAGAGGAACTTCAGGGTTCCTACAAAGAGGCTTACAATCAGCTACCATGGTTATGTGAGAAAATAGTAGAGACAAATCCTGGTAGCGTTGCTACTCTCATCACCAGGGAGGATAAAAGTTTCCATCGCTTGTTTGTTGCCTTGCATGCCTCAATTCATGGTTTTCAGAATGGTTGCCGCCCCTTGCTTTTTCTTGATTCTATGACACTGAAATCAAAATATCAGTCAGAACTGTTAACTGCAACTGCATTGGATGGGAATGATGGCGTTTTCCCTTTGGCATTTGCTGTTGTAGATATCATAAATGATGATAACTGGCATTGGTTTTTGGTGCAGTTGAAATCTGTGCTTTCATCTTTCGAACCAATAACATTTGTGGCAGAGAGGCCGATGGGATTTATTTTGATGGTATTTGAGAATTCTTTCCATACATTTTGCCTCCAACATCTGGTGCAGGAGCTTAAGAATGACCTCAAGGGTCCACATACTGAAGAAGTTGCGAATGTCATAGTTGCTCATCTTAATGATGCTGCCCAAGCAGCAACAGTTGAAGGGTTCAATAAGTGCATGGAGAGGATTAAAAACATCTCCCCTGAAGCTCACGAATGGCTTTGGCGAAGTGGACCTGAACATTGGGCAAATTCTTATATTCGTGGTGCGCGGTACAACCAGTTTGCATCAAACATTGCTCAACCATTTTATAGTTGGGTAAATAATCTTCCAGTATTACCAGTACTGCAGGTTGTTGATACCATTCGCCAAAAGTTGATGGAGTTGATTTACACTCGGAAGGTGGAATCTGAGAGGTGGTTGACAAGACTTATTCCATCTGTGGAGGATAAGTTGCAAAAGGAGATTCTTAAGGCACAGTCGCTTAAAGTTTCAATTCAGATTGCATTGTCACCCGACACCTTCGAAGTGCATGATTGTATGGGCGAAATCAATGTTGTCAATCTTGTTACTTTAAGGTGTAGCTGCGGAATATGGCAACTTAATGGTTTCCCATGTCATCATGCGGTGGTTGTTCTTCAGCATTTTAACATGAACCTGTATGATTACTGCTCCAGATATTTTACTACTGAATGTTTTCAGATGACATATTCAAAGCATATAAATCCAGTTACAACAACAGATAAGCCTGTATATAAAGAATCTTCTGATGTCCTGGTAAACCCTCCTCCTCTTCGTCGTGTGGCAGGCCAACCAAAGCAGAGGCGAATCAGATCAAGAGGAAAGATTATAAGACCACTACATTGCAGCAAATGCAAAGGAACAGGCCATAACAGATCAACATGCCATGTTTATTCGGAATGAAGGCATTGTTTTTCCTAGAACTGTGAATTAATTGTACCTGTCTATGGGAGATCAGTATTTAGCAGAGATTTTGGCTCATAAGGGTGGGATTTAGATGGAAAGCTAAGTTTGTGCTGCCCTCGAATATCTAGTACTAGTAGGCAAGATTGTCTCTTTTTCTTTTTTTGTTTAAGGTTTTCCTGTTTTATCTTTTGAGGATATCAGCAACTGTCCTTTTATTTAAAAACAAAAAAGGAGAAGGTCTCTCATTTTATAAGCTTTTAATGTGCAAGAAGGTGCATTTCTCTAGGGATAATTATGACTTAGTAGTTCTGTTTTTGCAGAGTTTATAATTTAGGGGGTGTATTCGATTAGGAGAATTAATGACTTTTAAAGACTTTTTAAAAGAATGACTTTTGAAGACATTTAAAGACTTTTTAAATTTTTCAAAGACGTTTATAGAGTTTTAAAGACTTTTAAAGACTTTACTTTTAAAGACTTTACTTTTAGAGACTTTGATGGATTTTTAAAGACTTTATTTTCAAAGACTTTTATAGACATTGATTTAAAAGATTTTATTTTTATGGATTATAATTTTTTTAATAAAAACAATTATTTATCAAATGATAAAACTTTGTTCAATTCATTAATAAAGAAATTATGATACAAGATATCAAATACAAAATCATCAAACCATAATAATAATAATAATAAATTTATATTTCTTATTTAATAAAAATAATTAATTTTTAAAATAGTATATAAAATTACATACTTTTAATTAAATAATAATAGCTAATCTAAAAATAAAAATTACTAATAAAATAATAATTTAATAACCTAATACTAATTATTATTTGTATGCATAATATCCATCCACATACTAGTAGCAATAGCAACCATCTTTTCATTAGTAATATCTTTTTATTGCTCTTGAGTCTCATTATCTTGTTCAAAATTTTCTTCTTCATCACTTAAAAAAAAATTCATTAACTATTTTATTTTAATTGAGAATTCATCTGAATGACAACCTTTTCGAAAAAGTTATGCAATCTTGGAAAAGCTAATACTAACTCTGAAACATTGGAGCGGATTTGAAAATTATAATAAATTTAAATATGCCAAATAATCTCTCAATTATATTTCTAAAAAATGCGTGACGAAGTTTAATAACTCATTTTCATTTTCAGGATGACGATCTTAACCATGAAAATCCTAAAGATTGTAACAAACACCTTGAAAAGGAGCTAAAAAATTTAGTCAATTTGCAAATCCATAATCCACCAAAAAATATTTATCCAAAACATATAATAAATAAATTTTAAATATTAATTTCATAAATAGTTGATGAATTGAAAGTATCATTTAGCACTCTTAAATTGTGTGCATATTCTTCCCAGCCAT
>CATIWJ010027851.1:0-12830 GCA_949640765.1 Croton laevigatus
TCCTGCGAAATCGATTTTTCAGCAACTAAATATTCAAACTGGAATCTCACCAAAATCATAAAATTCTTCATAGATTCCAGCTTGAAACTAGCCAGAATCATCTCAACTCTACTGCAGCCAGTTTGAATCACCTCACATACCATTGATATAGTAGAAAAAACGAAGAAACCCGACAGAATAGGTTTTGCAACTTGAGAACCATTTCTTCTTTGGCAAAACTTCTTCTCGGCAACTCTCGGAATAGCTACTGACAGACAATAAAAACTTATTAGAAGCTTGGTGGCGGCTGAGGAACCGAGGATCAAATTAGTTTACGGTCGTTTGTGATGGAAATCACGATTTTCGGCGGTAGCGATTCTAATCTAGGATTGAAGATTTCACCTCCTTCCAGCCACTATAAGTCGATTGTGAGAATGATAGAAGACTCGCAAATGCGAGACTATCAACCGGTACCCTTCGTTCGCTTGTAGGCTGCAGTTGGTGGCGACAAAGGTAGGGTTGTTGGTTATCTTCTCCGGCTTATCTCGTTTCTGCGTTTTTCAATTTTTTTTAAATGCCCAAATATGTATTTTTAAACCATAGAAGCTTTTTAGCTTATCTAATTAAGTCTGTGGACATTTTTAACAAAATAAAAAAAAATTGTTTGTTCTCATATATATCCCAAGAGAAAAGATATAAAAGAAATATATATATATATATATGAGCCATTGGTGACCTATTTTGATACTTGACTTGTTAAAAAATTGTTCAAGTTATCCAATCAATTAAGTGTGACTTATTGGTTATTTTATTCATCACGGAGATTGTAGAACGTGAAGATTTTAAGTTCGATTCCTGCCAATAATATTTTTAACACCTATTTAGTGCGTAGGAGAGAGATATCCATGTTATGAGCCCACAATATTACTTAATCAATTAGTGGTCTTTTTTATATTAAAAAAAGAGCTAGCTCGTGAAACTATTTTATCGAATTCGTTTACAAGGTGGATTTACGCGCATGATCCTTATTCACCCCATCCATAATAATAGTTGGATAGTAATTTCAAATGATTATATATAAATATTAATAAAAAATGATGTCATTTTAACTTATAAAGTCTAAACTTTAACTCGAGCCCAATATATTTGAACTTATACAGTCTAAACTTTAACTCGAACCTAATATATTTGAACTTATCAAACCGAGCTTAAACTTGACTATTACTTATTCAATTGAACTCATGTCTCCTCCAGTTAAAAAACCAAAGGTAGGGTCTAAGTAAAATTTTCCAAATTCTGCTCGACAAGGTTGAAGTATGGCTCATAATTGTGTAATCCCTTTATCCACAAATATTAGAAGAATATTCTCAGAGTACTTTGGGGTTGTTGTCTTTTTTAAAGAAAAATTGTAATTATTAATAATTAAACAAACGATCAATCAATATATTAAAGCTGGAGTATGGAGACAGTTTTAATGGACATCTCGCTATTATTTATGAAAATTTGATTGCATGAAAATTTAGAAAATGTTATTATATTTAATTGCATGCAAATCAATTCTATTAAAAGACTTGACGATGCAATACTGAATATCCCGATGTACAAGTTTAAATTTATTACTTCAATAATCATTGATTTCGGATTCAATTACCAGAATATATTCTTTTAGGTATATGTTCTAAAATTGTCTAATTACTTTACGTTAGCTAACATGTATGCAATATAAAAAATTATTGATTTCACTTTATTTTTATACTGTTATTCCATCAACAAATATTATTAGATGTTTGGTTAAAGTTAAAAATTTTGACATTAAAAAAAAGATATTGTTGTTGGTGTTTTAAAATTTCTAATCATTTTAATGTTGTGTATTATAAAAAATTTCATACTATATATATCATTTGGTTTATTATATTAAAATTGAATTAATAAATTATACATAATCAAATCAATTTAATATAATTATACAAATATAATTAAATTATAATTACTCATAATTTATAATAGAAATAAAATTAATTATAACAAGTTTCGATAAACAAGCGCACTATTATTTTCGACTAGTAGTCTAATAATATTGAGTTCTATTAAAATCATATGCTTCCTCCATCCCATAATAAGTGTCTGATTTGCTATTTTAATTTATCTCAAAATAAGTGTCTCATTCTTGGATTTCAACAAAATTAGATAGTGGTTTTCCTTTTTTACCATCCACATAATAAAAAGAATCTACATGCATAATAACTACTAACATTAAAATGGAGAATTTATAAGTCTTTTTATTTATTAAATATTATAGTTCCAATTTAGGTAATGCTTTTTCTTAATACTAGAGAAAGTCCCTATTTTAAGACTGGAGTGAGTAGTTAAACAAGTATTAAATAACTTACTATTTTAACTTGCTTCTGATTTCTTGAAAGAAAAAAAGAACTTGCTTCTGCCTTCATGGTAATTTTCTAAGGCATCCCATTTGAGTTCTCTTGATAAAGAACTCAAGGAAATGTGCATAGCTCTTCTATTCTTCCAATTTTGTGCCTTTTGAGCATTATTTATTTCACGTGTCTCTTAAAGTGAGCTCATCTTTACCGTCATCGTTCTTCATTGTTGAAGACTTCTATTCATTACGCACACATTCCTTTTGATAGTTTTCCATTTTAATCTTCTAATAGGCAAATTTCTTCCATGGAAAAGAAACCTTCGTACACTTGATAATGACTCATTATGTATTAAGTTATATTAATTCTTCTTAAAAGAGAAGATAATAATAATATAATTGAGAAATAAATTAAAAGATATGTGAAACGAAAATCATGCGATGGAAAAATCATAACAAGAGGATATTTTGGTCATGATATTGATATGACTCTTTGAAAAGAAAAACATAATGCACTTTAATGACTCTTTGAAAAGAAAAATATAATGCACTTTGTAAAAAAAAGAAGAAAATCAAATTTCTTACTGGGTGATGGTTCAATAAATAAATTATATATCAGAAAATAATGAGTTTGAAATAAAGAAAAAAGTATTGACAAAAAAAAAGAAGAAGAAAGTAATTAAAAACAGAGAAAGAATTTCATACACCTGGTAATGACTCATAATATATTAAGTTATATTAATTATTCTTAAAAGAGAATATAATAAAAATCTAATTGAGAAATAAATTAGAGGATATGTGAAATGAAAATTGTGGGATGGAAAAATTATAACTAGAGGATATTTTGGTCATGATATTGATATAACTCTTTAAAAAGAAAAACATAATGCATTTTGGTGAAAGAAAAAAAAAAAGAAGAAAAGCAAAATTCTTACTAGGTGATGGTTCAATAAATAAATTATACGTTAGAAAATAATTAGTTTGAAATAAGAAATAAAGTACCGACAAAAAAGAAGGAAGAAAGTAATTAAAAACAGAGAAAGAATTTCGTACACCGGGTAATAACTCATTATGTATTAATTTTTTTTAATTCTTCTTAAAAGAAAATATAATAAAAACCTAATTGAGAAATAAATTAAAAGATATGTGAAATGAATATTATGGGATCGAAAAATCATAATAAGATGACATTTTGATCATGCTATTGATATAACTCTTTGGAAAAGAAAAACATAAAGCATTTTGTAAAAAAACAAAAGAAAAGCAATTTTCTTATTAGGTGACGGTTCAATAAATAAATTATATGTCAAAAAATAATAAGTTTGAAATAAGAAAGAAAGTACTGAAGAAAAAAAAAAAGAAGGAAGAAAGTAATTAAAAACAGAGAAAGAACTTCGTACACCTGGTAATGACTAATTATGTATTAAGTTATATTAATTCTTCTTAAATGAGAATATAATAAAAATCTAATTTAGAAATAAATTAAAAGATATGTTAAACGAAAATCATGGAATGGAAAAATCATAACAAGAGCACATTTTGGTTATGATATTGATATGACTCTTTGGAAAGAAAAACATAATGCATTTCGTTAAAAAAAAAAAAGAAGAAAAGCAAATTTCTTACTGGGTGATTGTTAAATAAATAAATTATACGTTAAAAAATAATGAGTTTGAAATAAGAAAGAAAATACTGACAAAAAAAAGAAGTACTTAAAAATAGAAAAAGAATTTCATACACCTGATAATGACTTATTATGTATTGATTTATTTTTTTAAAATTCTTCTCATAAGAGAATATAATAAAAATTTAATTCAGAAATAAATTAAAAGATATGTGAAACGAAAATCATGGGATGGAAAAATCATAACAAGAGGACATTTTAGTCATGACATTGATATGACTCTTTGAAAGAAAAACATAATGTGTTTTGTAAAAAAGAGAGAGAAAAGCAAATTTCTTACTGGGTGATGGTTCAATAAATAAATTATACGTCAGAAAAAAATGAGTTTGAAATAAGGAAGAAAGTACTTTTAAAAAAAATGGAATAAAGTAATTAAAAATAGAGAAAGAGTTTCATCCACCTGATAATGACTCATTATGTATTAAGTTATATTAATTATTATTAAAAGAGAAGATAATAAAAATTTAATTGAGAAATAAATTAAAAGATACGTGAAACGAAAATTATGGAATTGAAAATAATAACAATATGATATTTTAAGCATGATATTAATATGACTCTTTGGAAAGAAAAATATAATGCATTTTGTAAAAAAAAGAAAAAAAAATTCTTATTGGATGATGGCTCAATAAATAAATTATACGTTATAAAATAATGAGTTTGAAATAAAAAAAAAAAGTACCGACAAAAAAAAGAAGGAAGAAAGTAATTAAAACAGAGAAAGAATTTCGTAAACCTGATAATGACTCATTATGTATTAAGTTATATTAATTTATTTTTATTTTCAATTTTACGAAAACGCTGTATATTTTTAACAATCAACTATTAAGTTTCCACTTTGAAGTTTCTCCTAATATTCTTGTTTAAGCGACCCTTGATGTGGTCGGCGGTTTTTGCATTTTTCTAGTTACTCAAATGTGCTGATTTGAATTAAATGGTTTGTGTTGTTTGATAAATGTTTGTTTTGGAAAACAAGAAAATAAAGAAAAGAACAATATCGGCATGCGGACGGTGTATATATATTCCTGATATCATATCTTTAGTATATTATTAATATAGGGAATAATTATACAATGGAACCGTGACGGCACGTCATTCGCTAACGTGCCGTAACGAACCAATAAAATTATTCCATTTGGCATTAATTTCAATTGCCTATGAATAATTAATGCTACATTTAATACAGTCACTTATTAATTGCTCATAGGTAATTGAAATTAATGCCAAATAGAATCCGTCACGGTTCCATTATATAATTATTCTAATATAGGGCATGGGTTGGAAAGGAGTAATGAGAAGACGAAGGGGCGGTGGAAAAGATCCAGTAGTTGTGGGATAGCGATGGGAGAGCGTAGTAAGGAGCTTCCAAGTGCATAATATCTACATACAAAACTTTAAACAAAATTGTGAATTGGAGTCAACCAGAACTAGCTACTCCTCTTAGAAATTTTCAAAGGGTTTATTAAAGAAAAAGGATATTCTGATTTCGTCCTCTAATTTAATAAAATCAATAATTAAATCGTTCAGTTTAAAATACATTTTAAATAATTTCTAATTTTAAAAATTATCATATTTTTATATTCAGTTAATGGATAACACTATATTTTTTTTTTAAGCTTTATGTATATACATACACACAAAACAACAATAATGAGAAATTGAGGTTAATGATTTCTAACAGATTTTCCTTTTTTTTTTTTTTTCCCCAGAGGAGGGGAGGGGAGGGGAAAGAGTGAAAATCGAACTCAAGACATAATCTTGAGAAAGGCTAGCATATTAACCAATTCAGTTAGGTGTTGTCTCCTAACGACTTCTAACAGTACATTTACCAATCACCATCACCTGATCTAGGGAGTTAACAATTGAAAATATTTTTAAAATAGTAATTGAAAAATTGTATATAAGGGTTAAATTTTATAATATTATAAGAAGTATTTTAGTTTCTACAATAATATTTTAGGTAAGCTAATAAAAATTGAATGAAGGAACTATTTGGTGTAAATTATACTGTGTGGTGGAGCCAAAGGCTAGGGTTGTGCATGGTTCTCGAAAAAACTGAATCGAAACCGAGAATCGTAATAGACTCGAAAAAGAAATTTAAGAACTATACCATAACTGAAACTGAAAATTTACAATTTAGTTCTGATTTCGTACTAAGAATCATACCGGAACAGGAACTAGACCAAGACCGTACCAAACTAAATAAGAACCGAAGAACTAGGACTAAAAATACATTTTAGTATCATTTATACAAATAATTTATTTATAATGTATTTATAATTTATTATTATGAGATATTTTTGAAACCGGTAATGGAAATAGGACCGAAGAACCGGAAACCATACCGAAACGTTAGCTGATTCCGGCTTCAAACATAGAAGGAAAATATCCGAATTTGCACATCCTACCAAAGACAAAGAGGAACTATTTAATACTATAAATTTTAAATGTAAGGATTAAAGTGTAGATTTTAACAAAAAATAGAGAATTATAATCACATATCCGGGAAAAAAAAATTGAGTACAAAACGTTGGAAGGCAATGAATGTATTTTATATTATCCGCATTTGGAAATCAAAGCTGAAGAATATTGACTGTTGACACTTTCAAGCTGATGCATTCCGCAGGTAAATGAAATTGAGCCAAGTATGACCGCTGGACTTGCTGTTGAATTTTTGCCCTAAAAAATAAAACATTGCGGTTGAATTTCCTCAGTAAACTATTGTCCTTACTAATTTTTAATCAATTCTTAATTACAATTCCCATTAAATTATAATAAAATATATATTTTGTCCCCTTGTGATATAAAAAATATATTTTGATCTATTTTTTTAAACAAGCAGCAACTTATAGTATATTATTAGCATTGCGAATCAAATGATGAACTACAATTAATGGTGATCTTGTCAAACATAGAAACAGATACTCTTGTTAGTGAATGGGCGACCTGATTCTAGATATATCGAATCAAATTATCAACCACAACATCTCACGCCATTTTATTAAACATAGAAACAGACAGCCTTGCTAGTGAAAGGGCAACCTAATTCTAGATATCTCGAATCAAATGATTGATGGTGGATGAACATCTCACACCATCTTGTCAAACATAGGAACAGACACCCTTGCTAGTGAATGAGTGACCTGATGCTAGTATCTAGGTGACTTATATAACATGTAGATGTTAAATTAATTGTTTTTTGTATACTTTATATATATATTTAGGTGTTAAACTAATCCCTATTATATGTTTGAAGAGTAAATCATTCCAGATTCAACTTGAAAATTCAATTATACTTTAAAGTTATGTATTAAGCCTAATTTGCAATGATTAGTGAACAAAATTTCAATTTGTTCATTGAATTGTACTTGATGAAGTGCACATCATAATCATATTTAATAAAAAATGATACTATTTTAGTAATTAACAACGTATTAATTTTTCAATTTAAGAAAACTCTAATTATTATTAGATGTTAAGTAAGCATAGTTGAAGAAATGAACAAAATCATTATAAATTTGAACTTCAATTAACACTAATCCAAATTCCAAACAGAGAATGAAAAAGAAATTATGAATAAGAGAAACCAATTCGCATTTTAAAGATCACAAGTGTTAATGAAACTCATCTCCAATAATAATCTACAGAAGGAAGGAGATGAGTAAAAAATGGCTAAAAAAAAAGGAAAAATAAATAAATCAAGCCCTACTGAAAAATCCCCAAATTTTCTCTCCAATAAAACCTGTAATCTTCTTCATAGCAGTTCCTTTTTCGGATTCCTCATCAAACTCTTCCACTTCAGCTGCGGAATTCATTTCCTCAGATTCCAATTCCTTAGCTAGCTTCTCCTGTGGATGAGAATTACTAATCTCCTTCATCTCATCACATCCTTGCTTATCTTTCTCTTTCTTGTTCTTGTTCTTCTTCTTCTTCTTTAAATTCTTCTTCGTCTTCCGGAGCAATCCTTCCTCATAAGCTTCAATAATCTCATGTATCACTTGACGGTTAGGTGAAGTGTCCCAACGCGCCCAGTAATTCATATAACAACTAAAACAATTGCAACCAAACACTGGATCATGGTCGCCGCCATCATCACCTTTATAATCGTTGCTAACATTTTCAGTAATTAGGCAGCGATCAGCGGCGAAACTAGAGTTTTGCGAGCAGGAAATGAGGTAAGCTAAAACTTCTCTGTCTTCGGAGGAGAGACAAGCTGTCAGAGTGAGAATTGTTGCCGGAAGAAGTGCTAAATGATCGGTTACAGACGGCGGAGATGGATGAACTTTGCCTTTTTTGTAGGGATTCTTCATTGTTAATTTGGTTATTATGATTTTGGCTATGGTTCGGATGTAATGTTTTTAAAGGGGCAATTATTTTGGTCTCTGTGTCTTTTTACTTCCCCAAGAAAATAAAATATTGGCGTATTTATTGGTTTTTGGGAAATTTTCAACTCCGTTTTGTGGTAAAATGAGACAAACAGTTCAACACTCGAAGTCCAATTACGCGCCTTTTACAGCGTGCATTGAAAATTCCTTGTCATGAGAAATCAATGTATATTTATGTACGAAGAGTATTTTGAAGAAGACAATTATCAAATAAAATAATGAAAATGCAAAATTTAACTAATAATCACAAAAGGATTAGTGTGCATAACTAACATACATGCTCTATTGTTCTCTAGATAATTAGTTGAACTAGTTACACCTAATTTTAAGGGTGAGCATAAAAAACTACGAACCGCAAATCGAATCGAAATCGAATCGAAAATCTGTTAACTGAGTGGTTCTATTTAGTCTGCGGTTCTAAAAGTATAAAAACTGGTTAGTTTGGTTTGGTGTTTGATTTTGAGTGTCTAAAAACTAAATCGAGAACCGAACCTTTGATATAAAAACCCCTTGTCTTCCTCCTTTTAGGTTAAAAAACCACCGATTCTTTATTTTGTTATTTCTGTGCTACCGCTCCTTCTCTCTATTTTCTCCCTCATCTCTTCATTTCTTTCAAGTCGCCTACTACATCTCCTCCTTCAAGCCGTCGGCACCACCAATATAACCACCCAATGTTGGCGCCTCAACCCCAAATCACAACAAGCCAATACACATTCGCTGCTTCTTCTCAATATCCTAACCCTAATTTACCTTACCAATATCAACAATACGCTCATGGATACTATCGTTCGCAACATATGCCGTATGGTCCACTAATTAGATTTTCTCGACTATTTCTAATTAGCCTGAGTAATAGATACCCTCCAATTATTCTCTTCTCACGCCAATGGCAGTGGAATCCCAGTTAATTATAGGATTAATCTTACCGGTGCCATCGCCACATTCTTCAGCTTCCTCCGCCTCTACTAACAGCACCAGCACTCTTTGTATGGTCAAGCCACTGAATCTAACAACGTCATTTCTCAATGGTGGAGGTACTGATTTTCTTTACTATGCACTTTATTTTTCGTAATTTTTTGATAGGTATTGTTGAGTTTTTTGGAGTTTTTCGATTACTATTTTCTTCTCTCTTGAGTTTTGATCAATTGAAAATTTAGGATTTGTATTGTAATTGAAATTTTCCATTCAAATTTGTAATAGATTGATTTGCATTGTATAGTTTAAAATTTTGTATTTTAGGTGAATTGTTGAAATACAACACTTTAAAATGTTGAAACTTTGTTCATAATATGGGTTGAAATTATGTTAATGTTGAATTTCTGTTTATGAAATTCAAGAATTGCAATTTCTATGTATGTAATTTTTGGTGCGGGGAATTTTTAGTTTTTAAACCGAACCGGAAAAAAGGGTTCGGTTACTGTTTAGTTTTTCCTTTTGCGATTTGGTTTTTGTTTCCAATTTTTGAGATTTGGTTTTTTATTTGGTTTATCATTTTTGGTTCAATTCAGTTTGGTGAACCAAACCGTAAATGCCCACCCTTACCTAATATCTAATATTTCATGTAGGTGGGTTTCAGTATAAGTAAATTTATTTGAAATTTGATAATAATTCAAATACTATTAAAATTTAACGATGGAAGAAAACAATTTAAAAATTCAATATAAATAGAAAAAAAATATTTTAGTAATTTAAATTTATTTATTAAGATTTTTTTTTAAAATAAGTTTGATTTTATTAACTATCCAAACCTAAAAGATGCATTGTAAATAGAGGAAAATCATCAAGCCACTCTCACATATTCACCATTCTTCGAGAAGCTTGGGCTAATTCATGAAATTGTCTAAAAGAATTTTTAATTGAATATGCCAAATTTAATATGGGAATATTAACTCATTATTATTACTTTGACTCTTTTTACATGATTTTTTTATTTTTGTCATAACTACATTAAATTTGTCAAATAAATTGTGTCAAATAATTATAGGTTCACAGAAGAATTTTATATAATATTGTGAGATATATATGAGTTTGTAAAGTTCCATATAGATTAAATGACCATATTGAGGTAAGTCACCAAAGATCAAAAGGTCCCAGGTTCAAACTCTTTGGGGATAACTAAAGGTAAAAAAAAAAAAGACCATATAATAAAACGGAGTTAACACGAATGGATTGTGTTCAAAACTCAAACTTAATGGGTTGACAAGTGATACAATGAATTATCAATTTTCAATATTTTCTACTGCCTATTTTTTATTTTGAATTTAGAAATATTTAAGTTTTTTCAGTTGAAAGCCCGCCAGTGTCACATGATGTATTTTCATTGCAAATACCATCCCCCGTTGACATAAACAATGGAACCAAAATATGAAGCTCTTAAGGAAGACAAAATTAAAGTCATAAAACTTGAAATTAATAGAAAAAAACTCCTGATATTGGATACACAGAAACTACATAGCAAAACAAACATAAGCTACGCTTATAATAAAGTTATAACTACTTATACAGAATAAGTCATAATTGAAACATAGCATAGTACTAATTAGAATTGAACTTGGAAAGCACACGTTGGACCAGATAATCTGCAATAATCTGATTAGTTTTCTGGGTGGGATGGAAAGAATCCCAAAACACATATTTATCAGCATCTGAGCATGAAAATAGACGTCCTCTCGCACATGCATAACCCATCTCAAACATTCCAGTCGCACAACATGCCACTGATGTTACCCCAAATCCTATTATAACACAATATTTAGTTAATCTTTCATAAATATAAATAAAGTAATTATTTGTATATTTCTCTATTATATTTGCATTTAGCTTATACACTAATCTCATATGTTTTCCCTAAAAACAAAATCTTATGTTCAAATACAAATATATTATGCTATTATTCCAAACTTTTTGGTGTGTGAAACCACTAAAATTTAATGAAGAAAAAAAATTATAAATTCATTTATAAAGTGAAGTAAGTCTTTGAATTTTATCTAGGGTAAGGCTGGTATGCGGACGTTGCACATGTGAACGAGTTTTCATTTTTTTGCTCTATTTTTTTTATTTTTTCTGAATTTTTTTTGGAAAATAAAATTATAAATTGTTTGTATTTAGTTTCGAGATCAATTGTAGAGGGTCATAGTTTATATATTTGACCATATTTAAAAAATATCACATAAAATAAGTAAAACCGTTGAGACGATTAAACTCAACAGTTCTAATTATTTTATGTGATATTTTTTAAACAGAGTCAAATCTGCAAATTGCGACATGTAAAATTAATCTCGAGATTAAATACAAATAATTTATAATTTTATTTTAAAAAATAAAAAAAGGCCATCCGCATATAAGAACGCATCACCTGTCTATCTAAATATTTTGCTATAAATAATGTGAACAAAGATATTTTGCTATGAATGGAAATAATAAACGACCGAAAATACATAATGCATTATGTACTTACGATATGTGAACTCATTGAATGTCCACAACCGCAAATTCACACATTTATTCCTTTTTTCTTTTCTCTTTTTGTCTGAACTTATAATTTCCAATGCAATATTTAATATGAAATTGGCATAAAAACTATCCAAAAATGCAATTATTATATATAAGGAAGCTATAAATACTTACCGTAGGATGAAGGATTTCTGAGGATGTGGAGGAAAATATTGAAAGGATTTGAGAAGACCAATTTGATTCCAGGAAGTTCTTTATTAAGCTTGATTACCAAATTGTTTAACTTGGTATTGAACTCAATAGCCACATCATTATAGCTTTGGACGCAATCACGACCACCCATAATATTTGTAGTTCTTTCAAGTGGCATACACCCCATTGGAGGTAACCCTCCAAGGGATATTTTTCTACCACCTAAATTGTAAAGTTCTTTCACAAAATTTTCAGCAATTCCGGCAAGAAAATCTTGGTACCGACCAATGCTATATTGAGTTGATCTGCCACCTGGTACTGCATAGTAATTTTCTATGAAGTCATTTGTTCCTATGCTTATTAAATGCAAAGCTTCTGTTATAGTTTCTTTAGCTTTTGTTTCTCCTTGATATGCATTTAGTCTCTTTTGATAGTCCTTGTAATACGCTAGCTGCTTCCAAAATGGTATTACTGACTGCAGCCGAAAAGGAAAAAACTGACGTCAAATACTTGCCTAGATTGGGTCTATGAGATCGCTCGTGGACTAACTACTAACAAGATTTTAATTTTCCGATGTACCCAAATTCAAATAAATGGAATATATACTTACTAGAACATCAGAAGTGGCATTGTCATATCCGGTGGCCGCAGAAGCAAATGTCACGCCGACCGCGAAGTCTGAAATATTATAAGAAGGGTCTAAATAGGCTGGTATTGTTGGCTTCAACCCCATGTACTCTGATATAAAATCAGTAGCAATTTT
>CATIWJ010027863.1:0-14424 GCA_949640765.1 Croton laevigatus
CATTTTTCTTAGGACTGCGGCTTTAATTGATTCCATGCTTAGTTCAGGCGGTGGCTCCCCTGTAACCTTAAAACCGTTGTTTGAGTCCCAAAGGTTGTGTTGTAGGATATTTTATTCACTGAATTTTCAAGAATTGCCTGAGTTCTTTGAGGATAACATGGACAAGTGGATGAATGAGTTCGAAAAATATTTAACCACCAGTTATCCTGTGCTGGAGAGCACAGCTGATGGACTTGCTGCTGTTGATGATCTTAGGGCTGCAGTATGTGAGAATGTTAGTCTTTACATGGAGAAGAATGAGGAGGAGTTTAAGGATTATGTGGGAGCTTTTGCCCTTGCTATTTGGACTTTGTTAGGGAAAGTATCCCAGTCTTCTAGCCGAGACAGATTAGCTGTTACAGCAATTAAGTTTTTGACTACAGTGAGTACTAGTTTGCAGCACACTCTGTTCGGAAGTGATGGTGTCATACCGCAGATTTGTCAGGGCATTGTGATTCCTTATGTGCGGCTGAGGGATGAGGATGAGGAACTGTTTGAGATGAATTACATTGAATTCTTTAGGAGGGATATGGAAGGGAGTGATCTTGATACTAGGAGAATTGCATGTGAATTGCTTAAAGGAATTGCAACAAACTATAGGATGCAGGTTACTGAACTGGTTGCTGTTCAGATACAGAATTTGTTAAATTCATTTGCTGCAAACCCCGCTACAAACTGGAAGGACAAGGATTGCGCTATATATTTGGTTGTTTCCCTTGCAACTAAGAAGGTTGGGGGTACTTCTGTTTCAACTGATCTTGTAGATGTTCAGAACTTTGCACAGGTAATATTGCCTGAGTTACAAAGTCAGGACATAAATGGGTTTCCAATGCTTAAGGCTGGTGCTCTCAAGTTCTTTACAGTATTTAGGAGTCTGATTCCAAAGCCTCTTGCCCTTCAGTTGTTCCCAGATTTAGTTCGTTTCCTTGGTGCTGAGTCGAACGTGGTTCATTCTTCCACTGCTAGTTGTATAGAGAAAATCTTGCTGGTTAAGGATGAGGGAGGACGGTCAAGATTTCAGCAGATGTTGCTCCATTCCTTCAAGTGCTGATGAATAACCTCTTCAATGCCTTGAATTTTCCAGAGTCTGCAGAGAATCAATATGTAATGAAGTGCATCATGCGTGTTCTAGGCGTGGCAGAAATATCCTCTGGATTGCAGGCTCTTGCATTGCTGGATTGACCTCAATTCTCAACGAAGTTTGCAGAAACCCAAATAATCCAATTTTCCACCACTATCTTTTTGAGTCAGTGGCTGTTCTTGTTAGGCGTGCTTGTGAGAGGGACATCTCTCTCATACCAGCTTTTGAAACAAGCCTTTTTCCCAGCCTTCTAATGCTTTTGTCAAATGATGTGACTGAGTTTTTGCCCTATGCATTCCAGCTCTTGGCTCAACTTGTTGAGTTAAGTAGGCCTCCAATTTCACCGAATTACTTGCAAATATTTGCACTTCTGCTCTCCCCTGATTCATGGAAGAGAAATTCAAATGTCCCGGCCCTTATGCGCTTGCTTCAAGCTTTTCTTCAGAAAGCACCCCATGAGCTCAACCAAGTGCTTGATATATTCAACATACTTGTTTCATCCCCAAGTACTGATGAACAAGGCTTTTACGTGCTTAACACTGTGATTGAAAATCTGGAGTATGGTGTTATTGCACCCTACATGGTTGACATCTGGATTGCACTATTTACACGCCTTCGAAACAAAGGGACAGTAAAGTTTGTCAAGTCTCTTGATTTTTGCATCTCTCTTTTTGGTTAAACATGGTTCTGCAAACCTGATAGACACAATGAATGCAGTTCAACCCAATATTTTTCTTATGATTTTGGAGCAGTTCTGGATTCCTAATATTAAGCTAATCACTGGACCAATGGAGGTTAAATTAGCTGCAGTTGCCTCAACTAGACTGATTTGTGAATCACCTGCCCTCTTGGACGCTGCAACTGTTAGACATTGGGGGAAAATGCTGGACAGCATCGTTACCCTTCTCTCTCGGCCAGAGGAGGATAGAGTTGAAGAGGAACCAGAAATGCCTGATATTGCTGAAAATATGGGTTATACTGCCACATTTGTCAGTCTTTACAATGCTGGGAAGAAAGAAGAGGATCCTCTAAAGGACATAAAGGATCCAAAACAATTCTTAGTCTCTTCATTGGCACAACTTTCTACAATGTCACCTGGGAGATATCCTCAGATCATAAGTGAAAATCTTGAGCCAGCTAATCAAACAGCACTAATGCAGTTATGCAGCACTTACAATTGTCCAATTGTTTGAGTAAGTAGCTCTCTGAATTTGCACCTGTTATTAGTTTTTATTACGTTACTTTTTCACATAACATTTGTTAAATTTACTGTCTACTTCAATCTGATGGGTCCAGGGGATCATGGATTGCAGTTGGTTCCATTAATGAGCTGCTTTTGTTGACTGATGCCAATGCCTTGAGCAATATTGATATAATTTTAATTTGCTTGGAGTTGTATGACTGATGTGCATATTTGTGATTAGTGCATCGTTGTAGGACTTCATATTCAACTGCTTGATGTTTCGATTATGTGTTTTATCATGTTATAGAATAGCACCTTTATATTTTACATCTGTAATCATGAAGCAAAGCAAGTACAGGCTTGGAAACTTGTTGAGAATCTGCATAATTCTGTTTTTTGTAGTTATTCTGTTTTGTCATGCTTTTACCTGGCAGATGCTGTATAAATTATTCTTTCTCTGATTATTAATATTTAATTGGTATATCATGTAGTTATATCACTTTCTCAAAAAAATTGTTATATCATGTAGTTGTTCTGTATTAGTTCTTTGCTTTTGTTTTTTTAGTATGCATCTTGTCAAGTTATGTCATACTCAGTCTCTCCTGATGTCATGGTTTCCTTGAGGAGATCCAAGAAAATGTGATGAATGCTTTTTAAAAATGTATGCATACTTGAGTCATGTTATGTGTGTAGGACTACGAGTCATTTTAAATTGTAAATTGAGTTGAAATTTTGCATTCTGAATTTCTAAGCAACTGGTATAATTTGTGATTGAATAGCAAGTAATATTTGGCAGCTATAGATGTGCAGTGTGCTGTAGAAAGTTTATCTACTTCCATTTTGCTGGATTTTATTCTGCATTCTTTTCTTAGTTTGTGTTCTCCTTGTACCTATATGCAATACTTTCTTTGTTTTTCTTGTTTCTTTTAAGCACCCTTCTTTTCAGGTTGTTTTTTCATGTTTACGTAAACCCGCTTCTAAGTTCATGAAAGGGGTGGGGATGGTTTATATATTTTTATAATGTCATTTCACTTTGTTTTAGTTGTTTATAGAACCATAAATGTTCTTTCCCGAAACTTTAATGAGAATAACCTTCTATCTCATTAATGAGTCAAATCAATTATCATAAATGTTCTTCCCTAAAACAATTTAATAAGTCGAGTCAACCAACAGATTAAGGGGAGTTCGTCTGTTCTTATTTCTCTCCTGGCGAGAGACTGTGTATACTTAAATTTTATCTCCATCCCCTTTTTGATTCCAAATTTTATGATCTTATGTTATTACGTGGATGTGTTTTTTTTTTCCCCTTTTTCCCTGATTTGTGCACTTTGATCCTTTTCAGTGTCATGTAAGCAGCGGTGAGGTCTATTTTGTGGTCAGTCCCAAAAAGTGTTTTGAACATGGTTTTGAAGAGGAGATGGCATATAGTCGAAGGGATTCAGACAATAAATTGCTTCATAATGCCGCATTCTCCTTCAGTAACAACATGGATATTTTGATTAAAATGTGGACAGAAATCTGCAGTGCAGCAAGGTCTTTCAGATTCTGCATTAAAAAAAGCCAAACTCCCCAGACCGACCTGGGTTTGCTGAGTTGTTGAGATTGGAGATTTGAACTTGATGTTGAAATGTATATCATTATTTATTCTGAAGACAATCGAGTCGCATGCATTGAGTTTTGTGAAAGGAAGGAAAACCCATTTCCTTGAGGGAATAGCTTCAGTTAGTATTTGATTAAGATACTGGTTTTCTGTGGGGTTGAAAGTTTTTGGTTCTGGTTCATGCATTTTTCACCTTGTCATCGTTCCAACATTTTGTTCAATTATTAAACGACAAATAGCTTTTACACGTTGCTGTAGAGTAATATTTTCTATACTCTTCTATGATGAAAGCAACCAAAAGAGTAACATGTTTCCTAAGGGGTGTGATAATGGCTGAAAATGCTTATGACAGCTGTTAATATTCTTTTTACTCGTCCGAAAATGATATCGTTAAAACCACAATTTTGTCTCAACTCTCATTACAGAATAATCGATAATTTAGATCCTAACAGCATTAATGTTAATATAAATTGTATTAATTCGTTTGTCATATAGGAAAAATATAAGATTTTTTTAAAAAAAATGGTTTATAATGTTAATATCTATTTTAAATGTGAAGTTTATGTGAATTTGATATTATTAAGATTATCTTCTATTTTTAGAGAGTTTTTTACACAATATCTATTTTTAGAAGGTCTTTTTGGATTGGCTATATATTAAATTATAATTCAAATAAAAAAAATAAAATAGAAAATATTTCATTAGAGACAAATTTTAATTTTGGTGTTAATTTTTATCCACATCTTCATTGACACCTTCTATTTTATTAGACACATAAATCAATAGAAGGTGTTGCATTAAAGATATTCTAATGTGGTTCTAATCATTTCACCATGCTATCCTCACTCATATGCCATGACTGCGTAAGGTTACAATTAATTAATTTTGTTTCAGTAATATTGTACACAAAGTCTTTTAATCTCATTCCAAATAAACCTTTTTTTGTCAATTTATTTTCAATATATTAACACTAGGAATAAAAAAATATTAGCCTGAAAATAGCCACATTTGTTGGAGTCTATTTATATGGGCCCTTCACTTGATGGTCCCTTCGTTACAATTTCTGTGAAAAATAACAAGAATAATGCATTCTTAGTATTTTAATAGATTTCTGGTATTTTCTTGACCTCTCCGCTTAATTTCATAGGCGGCCATGAAAGTTCTTGCCAATATCCCTTGTAAAGGGATTCGAGTCAACGAAGAAGCAGTGGCTATGCCCATTTATATAGTCTAAGCTAGAGATTAAAAACACTAATTAATGTTAGTAATAATATGATTAACTTCCAGCCAATGATCCGGATTTTGCTAGACTGCCTAACTGACTTCCACTAATACATAATCATAATATATTTTTGGTGGAATTAATAATAATCTTTACTAGTATATAGTATCACACTTTAATTAATCCCACAATCAATAATACTCTTTTTTTTTTTGGCTTTGCGGTGCTAAATAAGTTTAATTTTGTACTTAAGATATAATCATTGATTGCATTGTCTGAAGAAGTGACCCCACCATCGAATGGGCAGGGCAGGTTCAAATGGTCCCCAATCTGATTACCTACCCTTTACCACTAACATTGATTCTCCAATAACTCCTTTTATGGCCAATCACTGCTTATGTTTTGCCTCTTTACTTCACTTTCCCTCTTCTGCCCAATCTTCTCTCGTTTCATGCCTTTATGTAACCAATTCTCTCTTCTGTTACTCGTCTTTCTTGCTTTTCCATTAATGGTGTTTTTACTTTTTTTTATATAAAACATTTTTTAACGAGGAAGATGATTTGTGATTATGAAATTAATTAAATATGTTATTTTCATGATTTTGTTATAATTTTGACTGTAATTTTTTTAAAAAATTATTATTACATTTCAATCCTTTTCACCTCGTTAAAAGATGTTTCAGGAGAGGAATAAAATCATATATAGCATAATTTCATTATTTTCTATTGTTGTTTTGTTTTTATTATACTACCTCCATTTTTGTCAATTTTTTACATTAAAATCAGCATGATTAGATTCAATTTTGGTGTCAATAGTTTGATGGTCTGGATTAGGTACATTAAAGTATTTTTAGGTTAGTTATAAAGTATGATTAATGTACTTAAGTTATATATAAATAATACTTTAATCTACCTAACCCAACCCATCAAACTATCGATACCAAACTTGAATCTAATCATGCTAATTTCAATGTAAAGAATTGACAAAATCGGAGGTAGTATGTTCTAAGTTTATTCTTTTTGTGAATTATATTGGTGATAATTTGAGCTTTGTTAGACTTTGTCAAAATTATCAAAATATTTTACCCTTTTCACAATAAATGTATTGTGTAATCTACTAATGAATCTAATTAGGAATCTCATAATAAATTAAATGGGAGACTATATTCCATGAATTTTTTTAATAAAATCATAAATTTTTATAAAAAATATGAAGAATATATATATATTGACATACATAGTGCATTTCTTGATACTCCATTCCACAAATCAAATATGGGGCAATTTTTTTTTTAAGGTTAGGATTGAATGGATTCAATCAAGCTATGGTGTTTTGGCAGGTACACTTGCTATTGCGTTATGCTTTGAAGTGGAAATATGTTGCAACATTTTAAATGGCATGTGTCTTCTTTAGTTTGTTTAAGTGAATAATATACAGTTGTTGTACTTATAACTAAAATTTGTTGCTTAGATCACTAAACTAATTAAATAATTTCCCGACAACAATAAAAAAAATGGCAATATTTTAATTTGAAATTTTTAAAAATTGTCATTTTGGATTATTTTATGATCTACTAATTAATATTGCATAACTAAATTTATCCAATTTGCAAATATTAAAAATCATTGTTAAATATTTCTTTTAACTTGTAAAAATTCAATTCACTTGAACACGTTCAAAATTCAATATATATATATATATATCCAAGTTGGTCCAGTTGTTTAAATTTAGAGGATAAAATAGGTATAAATGGTAAATATATATATATATAAACCAAGTTAAAGGAGCAATTCAAAAATAAATAGCGTAGCAAATTGGAACCAATGGATATCAAGATTGTAATCCTAGGAATGGATCTAACGGTCACCAAAGTGTCAAACTAAGGTCAAAATGGTACCATTATTTTCATGTAAAAAGGAAGTAATTGAAACCCCACTACACCAGTAGAGGCTTTAAATATGAACAAACAAACAAACGAAAGAAAAAATAAAAGGAGTGATGGTTGTGAATTGTGATGCTCTGCTCACCCCTAGAAAGTGAATTAGTATAATTTGTAGCTTTTTTTACAAATTTAATAGTATTATTATTTATAAGAGTATTGCCCCAAAATAATATTTTTATATTTAGATATTCAATAATATTTTATGAAAAATTAATCCTTTTGATCTTTAAAACAAAAGGGATATTATGTGAAAATTTATTTTTTGTTAATTAAAGAATGGTCTCTAGCACTTATTTTATTTAAGTTAAGGGATAAGTGTATTAAACCACTCATACTAACATAAAAATTAACTATTAAATAATGACTATTTCAACAATTTAATTACTATTTGAATAGAAGTGAGTTGTTAGGATCTACAATAGCATCTCTAATTTTAATTTTAATGTGGGTTGCATTTAATGATTATAATGTGTCAATTAAAATTGAAGATGAATATTATTAAATGGCTCAACGTTTATATATAGAGGTTCATTAAAAAAAATAACTCTCTCCAATGTGACATGTTCTATTCTCTATTTTTTTTTTTTTTTTGCTCGCAATTTAATGGACAATCAATTCCCTAACGATTTTAATGTGGACGTTTGTCTAACCGACTAGAAATGAAAGGTTTGCTGGATATTGTCTCAAAAACTAATTTTTTTAGAAGACAA
The DNA here is from genome assembly GCA_949640765.1 of Croton laevigatus. Lineage (NCBI taxonomy): Eukaryota > Viridiplantae > Streptophyta > Magnoliopsida > Malpighiales > Euphorbiaceae > Croton > Croton laevigatus. Next base: position 7,778 of record CATIWJ010027863.1, read on the forward strand.
AAAATTAAATATTAAATCATTAACATTTGATAAAATGCTATCAACTCACAAGAGATAAACTTTAATAACAAAATTATTTTTTCAATTTCCAAAATAATTAGTTCTTATAAAAACATTGAAAACTAGGTAAATTGACAGATGAATAATAGAAATATATTTTATTTCCTACTTACGGATATACTTAGTTTTTAAGTATAGGTGCGGGGAACAGGTGCATAGGATCTATAATGTAAGGAGAAAATTTTTAGATAGACCGGTTCGGTTTGCTACATCATCTCATAAACCAGTTAACTAAGATGATAACAAATAGCATAATTAATTAGAATACATAAAGAAAACCAACACAAATAATTATGAATGAGAGGGATTAATTTTCCACTGTCCTAATTAATTATAGGGAAATTCTACCGCCTATATATCAAGCCAATCCAAATATTACACCTCATATATTATTTAATACTACCAAAGTAAAAACGCTTAACCCTAATAAACGAACGCCGACCGTTTTCTATCTTCCCTCTTCGTTATTTCTTTTTTTTAAGATGATCAGTGCTGCATCTTAGTGAAAAATAAACAATTTCAGAGCAAAATGGAAAATACTCAATAAATTGTGAACCTCATTTTTCTAAATAATTGCTCACGATCACATTGTCATTCTAAGACCTAAACTCAAAAATTGAAGCTATCATCAACAATCAACTTGTATTTAATTCAATCAACAAGTTAGGTTTTCTATGTCTTCTACCTCTTCTTCATACTTTTTCTATTGAATCAAATATATCCGATTGTCCAGCACCGAGCCATTCGCAAGCAGCTTGGTTCATTTATAGTCCTACTTACTACTGCTTCCTCATCTTCTTTATTGCTCTGTCAACTAAAGAGCATCGTTGGCCACTACTATTGTCTCATGTCATCCGACGATCTAAAAGCCTTTTTTTTTTTTTTTTGGTAAGGATCTAAAGGCTTAAATAAATAAGTTATTGAATAAATACGTTTATTCAAACTGTGTTCTTTTTAGCCTAAAATTACTATAATTTAACGATGAAAGCTTTTGTTTCAATTTACATTACAGTAAGACATTGAAATCCTCTTTGGTTTCAATTTCCATTTGGTCTAGTTGAAGGGAAAGCATTCAATTTGAACTAAATCAACAGATAAAAGAAAATTTACATTGAGTAATCAAAATTTGAGAATAGGGAATTTGGTGAGATTTATTTATTTTTTTAACATAGATATAACTCACGCACCCAGATGTGGAGAGATGGATTCGAACTCCGTCCGTTTGGAATAGAAGGTAGGTTGTTTATCAACTCTACTTGATCCTAACCACATTTGGTGAGATTTCATTTAATTCTACTCACTCATGCTTCACATATTGAAATAAATTCTTATATGAAGCTATTTTAATTTTTTTTTAATTAGATAATTATATTAATTGGAACCAAGAAGAAATTCCACTTGTATATACGGATTACAAAAGAAGCTCATATTTAAAGTTTTCCAAGCTAATGTGTGTGGTAAAAAATTACAATTTCTTAGAGTACATACACAAGTTATTTCATAACAAGTTTTCAGCAAATTTTTGATATCAACAACAATATTCATCACCTGATGAAGTAATTCTTGCCGCCACTTTAGAATCCGATTCAATGACATACGAATTCCAACTCTTCTATTTGATCAATTATATAGCACGTCGAATTCCCAAGGCTTCAAAGTATAATGGATCTTGAAGGAATCGAAATTGCTTTAATTGCCAATCGATAATTTTTCCAAAACAATCTCTTGTCACTACTCCGATAGCTCCCAAATTCTGCTTCACATTAATTGCTGCATCGATGTTAGTTTTCAAAAAACAATTTCTCGATGTAGACCAAACTTCTTGTTGTACATTTGAATTGAGATTATTTGTAGGAGGAACCGATTAAATCTCAGTGAATTCCCTCCAATAGAGCAAAGCATTGCTAATCACTTCTTGACAGCTATGTTCCTTATTATCAAACACCACCACATTCCTATGCTTCCAAATTGTCCATAAAATGAAAGCTATTTTAAAATTGTTTACCAACAAAATTTAAACAGGGAAGCACATTTCAAAATTGAATTGTCGGCGTGTGGTGTTGGACATAACCGGAACCGAAGTCTACACACCTCAGGTTTGCTGTGTGGACATATTATCCATTAAAAAATGGTAAGATAGGAGAACAAGTCCACAGTCTGACGTGGGAAAGAAATTCGAGTAGCCCCATGATTATTGTAACATAAAATCCAACCTGAACGTGGAACTAGTTTATCGTTCCCGAGGAACCCAAATAAAAAAATAATTAATGCTAATTCTTTTACTAATAATAAAAAAATTGAAAATAAAATTAATTTAAGTGTAGGGTACCCTACAAAAAACATAAAGAGAGTGGGTATGTGGGATGGAACATAAACTGAATTGGTCTCCACATGGGGGTGTGAATAGCCCCACCAATCATCTTTTTTCTAATAAATTATGTCCCTAATTAAGGACACATTGTCTAATATGTACTAGGGAAGGTCAACCTTCTCTCTCTTGTTGATTATTATTATTTTACTTTTTCATCACTAATTAATTTCTTTTTCCCCCTTTTTAAACAATCCAAAGCAATGGGAACAATTCAGAAGATTCTGTCAAGATACCATCAATTTCCATTTTTTCTTTTTAAGAAAAGCCTACCCAAAATATGTAAACATTATCTTTATAAGAAAAACCTAGACTGATTTTCTAATAATTGGTATTAGCAGTCTGTGTGTTGCAACCACAGACTCCACCACCGCCATTATTAAACTTTTTTTAGAAGCTGAAAGTAAATGAATAGGGAAATTTTTTATGATTTGAGGGATCTAATCTAATCTTTTATCCTTAAGGAATCTTTGGTTGGATGGATTAAATTAGATAATCTGGTTTAATTTTTTTTTTTAAATTGCTATTGTGATAAAATAAAATAATTAACTCCACTTGGTTTAATATTCTTCACGACATATAATTATAATATCCTTTTTAAAGTTCTTGACACTAAGAGTCAAAAATAAGGAAAAATCATGAGTAAGTTAAGACAAAAACATGCCTCCTAAGCATTTATTTATGGATGGTTGCAGGAAGGTGGTCCATGCTAATCCATATATTTCCGTCCGGTGGTTCCGACGTTCTTCAAATATGGGTGCTCATTTGTTGGTTGGGGAGTAGTCTAGATTTGCAAACTTTAATTTGTGGGGTTCTATTTTCCCATATATTATGTTACTTTATCCAGTTTAATCTAATGAAGTTTTCTTTTTTTTTTTTTTGGACAAAAAGTATGTAGTAATGACGCAATTTATTCAAGGCAAATTCACAGTAAACTTCAATTATTTAAGAATTTATATATAGTATAACAGTTTCATTATATATAATTTCTTATAATACAGTAAATAATATAGCTTAAGAGACCCTTCAAGGGAACAACAAACCTTAATTACTTGTTGTTTTTATAAGCCTACTCGAAAGAGGCTATACGACAAGTAAAAACAAGTTGTCGTCTGCATGTTAGAGTAGTAGGGAAAATATAAAGATAACAGATTTATGAAATTTAGAAAAAGAAAACAGATATTCCCCATTGTTAAATTGTCAAATGAGTAGCTTGATTTTGAAAAGATAAATAAGAATAAAATCTAGTTGATTCTTTCTTTGTGACATTTTACTCTCATTTTCCTTTATCCTGATTCTTCTTTACTAGGAAAACAAAAGGAACCCTTAATTAGACCATCCATTACATCTTAATGCTGACATTTCATTTATTTTGATTCATTTCACACTATTATTTCTTAATTATACTTAAGCCCACCAAAACTTCATTTGTCATGCTCATATTAATATATATGTATTCTTTCCTTTGATCATATATAGAATCAAATATGATATGTTGTACCGAAATTCACATATTTGAGGTGTTTAGAGAAAAGAAAAATGTAAAATCATTTATACCCACAAGGGTATATATAGCATATCACCCTTATTCCTTATTAAATAGTTTGATCGTATAAAGTTTATGCATGTCTATAGCATACTGCATAATTATTGAATTTCTCTAAATAAAAAAATAATACTTTTCCTACCAATTGTGCTCGGCAAAACCAGTTGTACGTTGTTTAACTGTTTGAATAAGTATTAATTATTATAGGTTTTCAGTTGTTTTTTATAAAGGTTTATAAAATATTAAAACCTAAAAGTTAAAACTGTTAGTCTTTTATAAAACGTTACTTAAATAATTAAAAATTATGTCAAAAAATAATTTTTAGAAAAACTATTATCAAACATTATTTTTAGTTCATACAATTATTACAATACAACGATTATGAATTCATTAATTTTATGAATTATAGAGTAGAAATTGGAAAAAATTGAACAATTATTTTATAATTTTGTTTTCACAAAATAGTAATTTTGGATTAAATAATTGTTATGTAAGACAAAATAAAAGATAAAATGAGACTAATATTTGTGGGATAGATAGAGTATTTGAATTGAAGATAAAAGAAGCATTGTCTTTGAAAGAAATAGATTATCATAAATGAGCATGTATATAATTATCTTGCTTAATGGAGAGGGTTAGTGGGTAAACTATAGTTAAAACATGTTTAGGATTCCAATCCACCACTAATCTTTTCTTAATGTATGCAAAAATATTCTAATTCGTGCACTTAAAAAACATTAGAATAACTGTCTTGGTTGCTTGAAAGCAACGGTCTACATTTATACTCCGAATTAAACTTATTTTACTATAAAAATAAAATAATGATAGTGATTTCTCTATTTCTATTTTGTTTAGTCAAAGAGAAGAATACAAACCACGTGCGACCACATGTGCGTCAGTGCATGTGTGCTCACATAAGTACAAACGTGTAAGCTTCTAAATTGTTATTATTATTAATTTATCAATCATTAATCACTACCATGCTATAGTTAATTTCACAATTTAAAAGAAGCCAAAATGTATTACTAGTATAAAAAAAAAAAAAACAATTTCAGTATATTATTGGATTTTCCCATACCGGTTTTGCAACTTAAGAAAATTGAATTAAAAGAAAATCAATAATGTAATAATTAAATAAATAAATATTTATGTGAATTTATTTATTTATTTTTTTTTTTTTTGTGAAGGTCCGAATGACCTAATGAATACCGAAAACCAAATAATAGAGTTGATCATTCCCATAGAATGTTGGTTGCTCGCTCCTTAAAAGCATAGGGCAAATTTTCATTTTTTTTACAAATTATTATATGAATTTATTGCTAAATTAAATTTTGATATACGTTCTCTTAAAAATATTTGATATACGTTAGTGTTAGTACTTTAAAGAATACGTTATTGTTACTTCTTAAAGGGCATATAAACGATAAAAGTAAAAATTTATCACCATGAAACTAGATTTATGTTTTACCTTATTTTGCTTCTGCTCCAACCATATATACGATTTTAATTCTCGACCTCTAATCTATTCACATGGAATTAAATGAAAGGGCTGCTGCTTGATAAAGGAGTCAAATATAAAAAATTGTTGATTAGCGTATAATGTTGCTGTAAAAATAAAATTTAGAGGCGCATATTTGGAAGTACAATACAAGAAAGAAGCTGGTCTTTTACGCATGAAATCTCCATTTGTCAACCTCAAAAAATCCTTTACCTACTAAAATAATCTAAATTGCTTCATTATTTCAATGTTTGGTGTTGACATATTTGCTGCTTAATATCTCTTTATATTTATTTTATTATTTATATTAATGATACTTTTAATGCCAGGAATTTTCTCATTAATGTGTCTCCCACCTTCCCTGTAACTTTAGTTTTTATCAAATTGCATTGCGGAAAATATTTTTTGCATGACCATGATATTTGGGGTATGCATCTCGTCCGCTTGTGTAAACGTTACTTTTCTTTGGTTTTTTTTTTTTTTTTAATTTAATTGTCTGGTTTCCCAATATCAAATATGAGTACCGTCTAATCCAAATTCAAGTCTGGCTAGACCACTAAGTAGTGACGAATAAAAGATCGAAAGGTGTGAAAGGTTATATTATATGAATACCTTGTAATTATTTATAAATTTTGAAAGAAGAATAAAAAAAAAAAAAGGATATTTTCAAAAAAAAATAATAAAAATGAGAGAAGCCGGAACCCCCTTCAAAATATGGTTATATATGCCCCTGTCACTATAGATGGTAAAACTTTTCCTATCGAATTTTAACATAACTACATTCTTACACTCCAACTAAAAACTTTTGTTTAAGTTGGAATAACCCATTCTCGTTGGTAGAGCTGCAAACGAGCCGAGCCGAGTATTAGCATGCTCATGGCTCGCTCGTTTATTAAACGAGCAGTAATTTTAGGCTCGAGCTCGGCTCATTTAATAAACGAGCTTAAATAAAAGCTCGAGCTCGGCTCGTTTAGGCTCGATTATTTTCGAGCCACTCAATATTCTCTCCTAAGCTTGAGCTCGAGCTCGAGCTCGAGCTCGAAAGCTCGACAAATAATATCAAAACATAACTTATTAATCATTCATAAATTATCCTATACAAAAAATTGCAATAAAATCATTCTGTATTACAAATTTACAATAAATTGCAATGCAAAAATAAAACTCTTGTTTGC
>CATIWJ010027884.1:0-23546 GCA_949640765.1 Croton laevigatus
CGCCAGGAAATTATATTGCGCCGCCACACACCCAATATCATTGCAGGTCATTCTGCTGCTGATATCAGCAACCGAAGCAGTTGGTTGACGTTCCTTTTTCTCCTTAGGCAGACCACTTTTCTTCTTAGAGGTACCTACCCCAGAAGACGCCGATGCCCTACCTCTTGGAACGTCGGGAATATCAACAACTACCCTAGGCCCAACTCCTTTCCTATGTGCTAAACTTGTATCGGCCTCATCCTCCTCTTATTCGTCTACAAGCCGATACGGCCCACCTGTGGGAAATGCCGCCTCTAGAGTCCGCCCACTTGTTGATGTCTCCTCTTCGGACCCACTCGATGTCTGATGGCGAACCTCTTTATTGGAGAACTGGCTTCTGAAATTAGCGGATGGATTCTGGGAATCACTTTGATCACTCATCCTCTCAAAGGCAAAGATTTCTTTACCTTACTTCGCTGGGGGGGAAGGACGAATAAGAGCTAAGGAAACAAAGATCGGCTGAGAGAAAAAGTCTTAGTTCGGATATTGAAAGCGACAACAACAAAGTTCCGATTGAATAAGGACGCAGCTATTTATAGCGGAGAAAGGCAAACTGAAGCGACGCGGAACAATCTGGAACCAGACCACGTGTCACACAGGCGCATGGGGTGAAGACAAACCGTCAGAGCAATAAATGCTAAAGGCACACCGTTTCCGTGGGCCGAATACCAGGTCTTGGGCCAGACCCATTAGTAAGAATTCGGAACAGCCCGATACCCAATTGTAAACCCTTAGTCCTTGACTTAGGGACCTGGGGGGACATGTGATAACACCATCCTCCTAAATCATTAGAATAGACAGGTCGAATCCCACAACCAGTAGGTTCGATTTTTTGCGGACCGTTCGGTCGAACCCAAGTTAGGACATCGAACCATCATCCGATGTCCGAAGGCGATATCACCAAGATAGCGGCCGATACCAGAAAACCTTCATCCTACGCATCGATCCGGAAAATGCCAAGAGCAGACAAAAAACTGACATGTCAGGACAACTGCAAAACCGTACACCGACAAAGCCATTGAAAGTACTAAGAGAATGTCAGGAATTGTTAATCCGTACTATGACAGTCGTCAGGGGATTCCTTGCTATAAATACCAAACCTCAATTACTGTGCCATGTATCACATTTATTGCGTTCTCTGATTATTCCTTTCTGAGCTAAGCAAATCCTGACTTAAGCATCGGAGTGGCCGCCTAAGGGCTTCGCCCGATCTTACTTCTTCTCGTGTGCAGAATTAGTTCGGTATCACTTCATACCTTGTCAACCGACCCATGCTTCGGACGGTCCGACTCTCATTGGATCCCTTTTTTAGCGGTTCGGAACATCATTTATGTTTTTGATTAGTCATGAAAAGTTTATGTCATTAAGTTCATGGATTAAAGGGCATTCTTATTTTATTAGTGTTAAATGCAAAGAAGTTATTTTTTTTAGTATACTTTAAATTTTATAATCAGAAATCATAATCATGATTTCTTGCTTTTTTTTAATTATTTTTTGGAAGTCATCTTGGTCTTTCGAAAAATTTTATCTTCCCTATTTCACTTTCACAAAGGTGGTAGGGACTAGGGAATGAAAGGTATCACTACCTGAGAACTCAAGGATTTTACATATGATAATACAAATTTATAGGAGCATTTTGGATAAAGTCAACTGACTCTATTCTTACATTTGTAACTATAAATTATTGAAATTTTGGAGTAATTGCTATATAAACTAAAATTTCAAATTTGTCAAAAAAAAAAAAAAAATTTCAAATAAAAAGACATTTTAATTAAATAAATATAAAGTGCATGAATGAAATAATTATATTTAAAAAATACCGAGACAAAATAATAATATTATAAAATATGGATTAAAATTTTTTTTCCCTCTTTTCAAGAGAGGCAGTTGTTTAAACGATCCCAAAACACCTAGACCCTTCAGGAAGCCCAGCCCCGATATCACCGTTGTCGAGTTTGTGGGCTAGAGGGTAAGCAGCCGGAGCTGCTTTGTGATACACTCGCTTTCCTTCTGTTTGCCGCCGGTTGTTCTTCGTTTATCCTCTCTGAACAGCGTTGCGAAGTGAACAACAACGATGAATAGTCCAATTCCAGTACATGAAGAAGAAGAAGACGAACAAGGCGAGGTCTTTCTCGACGACACTGATATTATCCATGAAGTGACAGTCAATGACGAAGGTTCTTTGTCTCTATTTATGTATGTTTGTTCTGATTTCTCTTTTTCATACACATTCACTTAATTGGAATCCATTTCTTGTTCTCCATGTAAGTCTTCTCGACGCAGATGATGAAGATGCTGGCTCTGATGGTGAAAATGCTGGTTAGTTGTGGAATTTGTTTGAGTTCAGTATGATTATTCTTATTTAATATTGTCAGTTAAGATTTTCCCTTTTCTTATACAGAGGCTATCGATGATTTTCTACACATATTCACTGGTCATACAGGTAAGTTTCTCTATTTGCTATGCGTTTGTAATTTAGATATTCTTGGAGACATGCTGATGTTGAATTGCTTTTTCTTTTTAATCACAAAACCTTATGGGCTTATATGATTTTTTTTGCCTTTGGGTGTAAATTATTATGTAACGTAATAGGTTCAGGTTTAAGATTTTAATGCATGTTGCAACTAATTGTTATGCCTAATCCCTTCCATTTCTGCTCAGGTGAACTGTATACTGTTGCCTGCAGTCCAACAGATCCTGGATTAGTGGCAACTGGAGGCCAAGACGACAAAGGGTTTCTTTGGAGGATTGGTGGAGGAGATTGGGTTTCTGAGCTTCAAGGTATGCCCCCCTTTTTTTGAAAAAAAAAAATTACTTTGATATTTTTTTTTTTTACATTGGTCATTGTGTTGTTTGTCAATTCCCCACGTTGACTCTAAAATACTCTCTGCCTCTCTGCTCTTCATTTCTGTAGTACTTACTATAATGCACATAATTTTTTTTTTTCATTTACATATTATTGCAACTTTACCTTTTAGAAATTTTTGTGCAGGTCATTGAGACTCTGTATCAAGTTTGGCCTTTAGCACTGATGGGAAGTTGCTTGCAACAGTGGGGTTGCAAGGGCTTGTTCAAATATGGGATTTTTCATCTGGGGACTTAAAAAATTAAATCTGATAATGCTGGAGGAGGAATTAATGTGAGAACTTATTGACTGAATTTGGTTGCATCATTATCTTGAGGAAATTTTAATGATGTCAAAATTACTTAGTATTACTTTTGGGTTTTCTCAGTGGCTTAAATGGCATCCGAGAGGGCAACTGATCTTGGCTGGTTCTGAGGACTCTAATTCCTGGATGTGGAATGCTGATAAAGGTTTATTTCTGACTATGTTCTCTGGACATGGCGGTAGTGCCACTTGCGGTGATTTAACTCCTGATGGTATGAATCTATATTTTATGTTTTTTCAGAAAAGTAGTATGATCTTTCTTTTTAGATTGAGTTTGGTCCATGACTGATGCAGGGGAAGGATCTAGGGTTAGGGAAATCTCAACAAATAGGCTAGAATAGAAAGATTGAGAGGAACATATAGGTTTATATCAAAATAAGCACAGAAATTCATAATATCTGAATAACTCTTGTAAATATAAGGATAGAAAAAACTGATTACAGCAGCCTATGGCTGTACTATTTATAATGACCGTTATCTATACTAAGCCTATAGGAATCCTAATTAAGGAAGGAAACTAATAAACAATATACTAAGCCTAAATAGGAATCCTAATTAAAGAAGGAAACTAATAAACAATCCTAAGTAAATAAGAAAACAGAAAATACTGGGAAACTTCATAATAATTAAAACAATCCTCAAATAGTAAAACTCTTCCACAGCAGCAGCTACTACGCTCCTGCATCAATGACTCTTTTACTTATCTGTCTTCCACTGTTTTCTGAAGGCAAAACAATATGCACTGGTTCTGAAGATGCAAGCTTGAGGATATGGAACCCAAGAAGTGGTGAAATTGTTCATGTAGCAAGAGGTATTTAATTTTTCAGCATGGATTATTCCATTTTGTTTGTCTTCTTTCTTTTATAGCTAGAAAATATAAAATACTTGCAAGTTTCAACAGTTGAATCAATGCACTTTCAAATTAAGAGGTGGTGCTTACAACTAAATCCTATTTTGAGATTCTGCCTTTCCCAACCTGTATGGGATTAAAGCTTGGTTGTTGTTGTTGAGATATTGTCACAATTGGGCTGAAAAAGACTGTAGAAGAGGTTTCATAGAAACAAATCTCTACCACTGCTTGTTTTGCATTTGTTATAGTTGTAGTTTCTTAGTCTAACTGCTTCAGTATCCTAGTATATTTTGTTTCTCAACTATTGTCTTACCTTTTTTATACTTTTTACTGATTCTTCCTGCTTTAATTACCTTTTCCTTTCTGTTTGTCTTTGTTACTATTATCTCCTTCCAACTTCAATGCTGGATCCACTTTTATAAATATATAATTACTGTAGAGTACTGTAATTTCAAATATGCCCCTAGATTCTTGAACATTAAGTACTTTATTTGAAATAGGACATCAATTTGAAAGCTTTTTGAAAATGACGCAGAAATGATGAAAAGGCCAAAACCGTAAGTTCATAGCAATTTGTTGATGATTCAGAATTGGCCGAAAGGTCATCACTCATTAGTGCACTAATGCAATTATTTTACATGCATATTACATATGAAGGGTGAATAGTAGTTTACTTTAAGTTGATGATACTGGATCTGATTCTGGTATCATCCCTGTTCCCATCTCCCTATTCTTATGCTGATAATGTCTCCTGTTGAGATGAAAACCAAATTTTTACCAAACATCTATCTGAAAAGTATATGTAAATACTCTATGAGCATTTATTCACGCGTGACTAATACCTCTTCACTTCTGTTTAGGTCATCCATACCGCACTGCAGGACTGACATGCTTTTCTCTAGCCATTACTGGTTCTGAGGAAGGTTCTGTTCACATTGTGAATATAACTACTGGAAAGGTGTGTTTTTTCTTGTTGCATTTAGTACCTTTTCTCTTTTTTTTCTTTTATTCTCTGTTTCGATGTATATAAGGCCTGGGTAACTAATCTTGGTCATTGTTTTATGGGAGTTTTTAGGTTTTAGGTTTTGCTTTTTGTATTTTACCTGTTCTTTAATTTAAGCCTTCCCTTTGGACGATTAGTTGGTCTGCTTAAAATCAATGAGTCTCTTGAGTTCTAGCAGGAAGTTATGGTAAAACATATGATATTCAGTATCTCATCCATTTAATGATACATAATTACTATGCGGTTGGGGTTGATGATGTGATTCATTCCTTAAGGTTGGTTCTCCCCAACAATTTAAGTTAACTATTTAACTTAACTGTGGTCGCTGAAAAGTTCTATAAAATCATTTCTGGCCATTTGAATTTCAGTCGATGGTAGTAAAACAACTTGATTGTTATTTTGGGGTCTTTCATCAACAATTTCACTTAGACTTGCTAGGATTATGGCAGGAAAAATCATGTGTTGTTGCTACTACAATATTTTAATCCTGCCAAGATGATTTACTGTGCCTGAAAGAAGTGTCACTCTCTAACGACGACTCACTTTCTTTTCTCTTTCCCAATTAGATTTCTGTTCACACCTTTTATTGATCTACTAGAAATGACCTGAAGGTTACACGGTAAAGGTTTAGGTGTTTTAGTGTTACCAATTGAAATGGGTTTGATTGACACAAATATGGCAAAATTTCAGCTTATGGTATTAATCAAAATTTTATCCAACTTTGCAAGCAGTAGCGCCTAGCTGGTGGAAGTCAGCTCAGATTGATTCATGCAAAGTTTAATCTAGCTTTGGGTCGTTATGAGGCTGCATGTATGCTTGTCTTGGTTTATTTCCTTGTCCACCTTGTAGCTAAGCAACTAGGTTTGTTGCATGGTATAATTTTGGCCTAACCATCCATCCAAATCACCTTCAACTTTTTGTAATTTACCAATTTCACCCTAAAATGAACTTTATGCCTAAGACACCCTAAAGTTGGCAGAGACTAACCAATATCACCCTAATTTAAATTTTAAGCTCCAAATTGAAAGAAATTTGAAACTCTGTGGACCTGTTTTGAATAGGATCGCTAGCTCAGATGCAACTCACCATTTCTCTCATTTTCTTCTCCATCCTCCTCCTCAACGCCATGTCCACTGTACCACCCAATGCCACTTGCCCATCCACGGCCACACCAACATCCGTCTCCGCATCAGCCACTGCTTCTCATATTTATAAATCTCATTAATCTGAAGCAGAGAAGACTTAGACGTTTAGTATATAAACTATAGATTTTCGTTGTTATAGATTCGATTCAGATTTTTGACAGACTTTCCTTTCATTCTCGATTTTCGACCTCAGAAATACATGCCATTTCTAAAGGATGCATTTTTTCATTCTTCCATCATGTTATACTTTGATATATTTGTAGAAAACAAACAAATTCAAAATGGAACTGTCTTGATTTATTGATGGTGCAATCTTGCCCTTTGGAATTTATTTTGCATCTCTATGATGATTATGTTTCAATTAAAAGTAGTGGACTGATCCATTGATGAATTAGTATATTCTGAGAGATGCCAATGATAGTTATTCAGGCCAGTAATTTACTGTAGAAAGTTAAAAACTTTCCTTTTGTTTGCTGTATCTAATTTCCACTCTGCCTGTCATCTGGTTGTTCATTTGATTGTCTGATGAAATTAACCTTGTTGCTACAGTAATTAATGGTGATTGAGTTTTTTTTTTTTTCCTTTTAGTGATAATATTTTTTTGATCCCTCCAACACCTCACCTCCAGCTTCCATCCCTCCTGAAAGTTCCCTCCAACGCCTTCTCACTTCTCAAGTACATGGTAACAAGGGTATAATTGAGAGCATTTTTCAATAGTTTTTGGGATTTTAATTGCATAAAATACTAAATTTTGTTTGTATAATGTTTGATGGGCTTATTTTCATTAGAGGTACCTCAAGGCCTTGGTAACAAAAAGGTACCCTAACTTCAATTTGTAAAAAAAAAAATACCCCAATTTACAAAAATGTAACAAAATATGCTTAAATATATTTTTAATATGTTTTAGGTTGTAATAAATTATTATTTTTAATTTAATAAAAAAATTTGAGATTGAATTTTATGTTATATATTTCTTAAATGAGTTAGGAGCCCATTTTTTATATCCCGCTCTGGGCCCAAAAATTTACAGGAACAACCTTGCCTTTGATCCATAGAGTGTGTGTGAAGAAAAAGGGGATTCGTATTTCAATCTCTAAGGTTATTCCGTTCGTGAAAAGGTTTCCGTGGGAAGGCTTACATACAGCAATCCAGAGTTAAAAGCAAGCTTCAAAGGTATATCTCTAAACATCCCTACACTTGATTAGCTTAATAGAATTTGCTCCAGGGTTATTTTCATATGTTTAACTGCTTACGTTGTTTTAATTTATGTGATTGTAACTAAATTATATTTTCAACAGTGTTTTTAATTAATTATAAGAGTAAACAATACTAAAACATAGGATACTATATTATTTTTGCTAAATATATTTTTATTTATTTATTAATTCATCGAGATAAAAATAAAAAAATATTAATTAATATTTCCTAATATTTTTCATATTATTTATGAGTAAAAAAATTGAAGTGTGCTACATTTGAAAAAAGGGATAATTTTGCTTAAAAAATCATGATGCCCCCCATAGTTGCATGCTTAGCCAATCGCTTTTTCAATACACTTTACTAAGCATTGCTTCATTATAGTTGCGTGCAATACCAAATATTGCTTTATCACAATTGCATGCAATTTCCTTTTTCTCTTACTATATATATATTCTTTTCCATACTTCCACCGCTCTCTCTTCTTCCAAGTCTTTCCTTACATCCCGAAACCATACTCAAAGTCCATTGCTTTCTAGCTTATTAAGATATTTTTAATGGAAAAAATATCATGTTTTGGATTTTTTATTTTTTTTTTATTTTCCCATTAACGGTTGGGTGTACTGTTAATGGTAAAATAAAAAAAAATAAAAAGTCCAAAACTTGATATTTCTTTCCATTAAAAATATCTTAGTTAGCTAGAAAGCAATGGACTTTGAGTATGGTTTCGGGATGTAAGGAAAGACTTGGAAGAAGGGATAGAGCGGTGGAAGTATGGAAGAGAATATATATATAGTAAGAGAAAAAGTAAGTTGCGTGCAATTGTGATAAAGGAATGTTTGGTATTGCATGCAATTGTGATGAAGCAATGTTTAGTAAAGTGTATTGAAAACGCGATTGGCTAAGCATGCAACTTTGGGGCATCAGCAAACTTATCCCTTTGTTCAAATGTAGCACACTTCAAATTTTTTACTCATAATATTACGAAATATTAATTAATATTTTTTTTTTCTTGATGAATTAATAAATAAATAAAAATATATTTAGTAAAAATAATGTAGTATACTATATTTTAGTATTGTTTACTCTTTTAATTAATTAAAAAACACCATTGAAAATATAATTTAGTGACAATTACATAAATTAAAACAACATAAGCAATTAAACATATGAAAATAACCCTGGAGCAAATTCTATTAAACCAATAAAGTATAGGGATGCTTAGAGATATACCTTTGAAGCGTACTTTAACTTTGGATTGCGTTAGGTCTTCCCATTCCAAGAAACTAGAGCATCGCCAAGGAACACACAATAGCTAGAGACAGAACGCCTCGTAGCACAAGCAGCCCAGTCAGCATAGCAAAAAGCTCTGAGCTTCAAAGAATTCTAACGAGGGAAGAATAAAGCTAGAGTGGCAGTGAACTTTGGATACCGAAGGAGATGAAGAGCTGCTTTAAGATGACCTTCTTGTGGA
This sequence comes from Croton laevigatus, assembly GCA_949640765.1. NCBI lineage: Eukaryota > Viridiplantae > Streptophyta > Magnoliopsida > Malpighiales > Euphorbiaceae > Croton > Croton laevigatus. Next base: position 8,878 of record CATIWJ010027884.1, read on the forward strand.
GTTTGCATAAACTGTGAGAGTTGCTGCACAGTGAATGTGATGTCAGGACGAGAAAATTGAGGTATAACAGTCGACCCACCATTCTTCTATACATCTCTGGATCTTGTAAAGGCTGCCCCATATCAGGTATGAGCTTTATACCCTGGACATATGGAGTTGTTGTCTATTTGCAATGTTTAAGGTTTGTGTCGTTGATGGGATCATTTATGAACTTGGTTTGGGAAAGGTATATACTTTCTGCTGCTCTTGTTATTTCTAGGCCTAAAAAATACTTTGCCAGACCTAGATCCTTGATTATGTATTTGTCATGAATGAACCTTTTGACTCCTTCTATTTGTGTAGCTAAGTTACTGGTTATTAGGATATCATCCACATAGAGAAGTAGGAAAATAGTGTCAGAGTCAGACCTCTTCGTGAATAGGCATGAATCACAAAGAGATTGAACAAATTCATACTCCAGTAATGAACTAGTTAGCTCCTTATTCCATTGATGTGCAGCCCGCTTTAAACCATAGAGTGAACGATTGAGCTTGCACACCTGATTAGGTTTTGAAGTAGGATAACCAGGAGGGGGCACCATATAGAGATCTTCATCAATTGAGCCATGTAAATATATGCATTATTTACATCCATTTGATGTAATGACCAGGCATAGCTAGCCACCAAAGTAAGCAGTATTCGTACTGTAACCAGCTTTGCCACAGGGGAAAAACTATCCCTGTAATCCAATCCAAGCTATTGGTTGTAGCCTTTTGCAACCAAACGAGCTTTAAACTGATCCACAGTGCCATCTGGGTTATATTTGGTGGACATTTGGAATTTTGGAGGACACCAAAGTGTTCTCTGAGGATACATTTAAAGTAACAAATAAAATTCTAAGATGTGGGGAACTTTGTTTTTAAATAAGAAAATAAAAAAAATTATTGTTATTTTTCCCAATTAATATACTGTCCTTTTTACATTGTACTACAAGGACATGTCTTAGTGAATGACATTTGAGAATGATGTGGCACATAAATGTGACTACACATTCATATCCTTGTCCTTCTCATCGTGGATGCAGTTAGGCCATATACTTATTGTTTGTTTGCAACCGTTTCTTCTATTACTGATTTTATCCAGTCTATGTTTATTCTGTTGCATTAAGATAATTTATTAATTTATATTTGTTTGATTCCTTGTGATGTTTGGATGTATTATTCGAGTGTAAAAATTTACATTTTGTCCATAAAGACATCATATCAGGAAAGGGCAAATTGCTATATGATTGGTAGTACAATTTGTTCAAATTGTTATTAATTATGAATGCCAATCTATTAGTAATCCTTAACTTGTTTTTTTCCCCTTTTGAACAGGTGGTTTCTTCTCTGGTTTCTCACACTGATTCAATTGAATGTGTTGCATTTGCACCGAGGTAGAGTTGGAATCTGTATTTTTCTCCTTTCTTCCCCCTTCTTTCAGGAGGAAATAACGAAGTAGGAGCTATTGGTATTCGTAGTGTGTTGGAACAATGAGTAGGCGTTTTAAAGGTTGCTGGTGATTTTTATTGAGTTGTAATGATGATTAGATTTTAAAGGTCATCGGTGTGCTAATGCTTAAAGGGAGAACTAGAGCCTGGGGCACAAGCCCAGGCATGCTTCTGCTGGATACAAGATGAATCTGAGTATTGACTGGAAGAAAACTTATTTCATGGCTGAATAATAAGGCGTGCAATAAATCTTCCTGATCAATCTTCATTCAGTTGAGTGGCTTTAATTTGACTACAGAAACACTAAAACCGGGAAACTTTAAACTGAATTATGATGAAAATTATGCCAAATTGCTTCTGTTGGGTCTACTCCATGTGAGGGGCCTGAGCAGCACCTTTTTGTCTGGTCACACCTTAAACAAATATAGGGACAACAGGAAACTGTTTCCTATTGTGTTACTAGGGACAATTATAGGGACACCTGTAACATGTAGATGAGAAATTTACTAGGGTTTGGTGTTTTTGCAACAGGCTGACCATTGGCGAAACACAGATTTTGGTTTACTTTGAAGCTTGAATATTATATTTGGTTAACTCATTGCAATCAAACTGAGATGTGTTGCTTGCTATTTCCATGTTTCTGAGTCAGAGCTAGGCACTGTAATATTTACAAGCTCACAACCTCGTTGATTACTCATTCATAGAGTCACTTCTATGTCCCAAGTCAGGTTTTATCAGTTTTGGCAGATTAGGTTAACCAGTAATGTTAACTTTCATCTCTTTTTAATGTTGTGGATGGCAGTTCACCTTGGGCGGCAACAGGAAGCTTGGATGAGAAGCTTATCATCTGGGATATACAGCATTCATTAGCCCGCTCCACCTGTGACAACAAGGTCTTCTAAACTCATCGTTTATTTGTTAGATTTTTATATTTATCAGTTTATACCGATTTCTTGTTATGCACTTGCTCGTTAAGACCTTAAAAAATTTGTGTTTTGGTTTGTCTAACACGAGAATACCTTTTTTCCTTCATGGTAGGATGGAGTCCCATGCCTGGCATGCCTTGGTGCATCTAAATACCTTGCTACAGGATGCGTTGATGGTAAAGTAAGATTATGGGATTCTCTCTTGTGATGGCAAAAGAACATGTAGCAGCCATTCTGCTGCCATTAAGAGACTCGCCGTATATGCTAATCTGGACTTTCTTGTTTCTGCTTCTATTGATGGAATAGCAACAGTGTTTGAGATTGCAGTGTTTCAGTGAGCAAACCGAATACTGATGTAAATTATTTTAGAGTAGAAAATTTTGATCTCCCATTTATGCAAATACATGATGAATATTTGAACCCTCAAATCTTATAAATGTAGGATTATAACAATGCTATTTAACAGTTTGTGTTCTTTGTTTTCAAAGAAAACACTGCAGCACTTGGCTATTGACTGTCTGACATCTATGTGAGTTCTGTGTGAACCTGAATATTTGTGAGAGCAAAGTACGTTAATATTAATGTTTAGTATACTGGAAGAAATGGGGGAGCTTAGGTTATCCCAATGGCCGTTGTTTCTGTAGTTTTGTCCCAAACAACATTCTTTATATCCCTTTCTATTGGTGTCTGTGTTCTTGAAAAAAAAGGTGTGTAGACTAGCAACTTTTTGCCAGTTATTTCCCTTTTCAAATATTTAATCTTTGCTTATGAATTGATTACGTTTAAAAGTGATTAGATAAATATTGTAAGTTAAGATATGAAAATGGGTTAAATTTCACCTGACCCTGAACTTTGGGACCATTATAAGTTATAACTTTCAATTTTTTTAACATTCTTTGGAAATTGTAACTTGGAACATGCTTCAACTTTAATTTTAATAAAGCATTTTCTTTTGTCTTATTTTTTCTCATTCCAGCTGGTGAATCATACATACGACCTGAAATACTGTTATAACTGACATTTTGGCATCTAATTAGAATTGCAACATGTGTAATTTTTAATTTATTTATTAAAAAGTTTGAAAAGTAAAGAAAAAGAAGATTTTATTCATTAAAAAATTTGAAAAATAAATAAATTAAGAAAATGTGCTTTTCGTTTTCTCTCTTGTTTAGGATTTTGTAGGAGAGTATTTTCGATTACTTATATATATATATATATATATATATATATATAGAAAGTTTATTTGATTCATTAAAATAAAAAAAAAAAATGAGAGTTTGGTGAAAATTTGGTTAAAAATGTAAAAAGCTTTGGTTTCATGCCAAAGTAAATGTTGAACCGAATCTCCTCCAATATCCCCTTTTTCGTTTCATTCCTAGGAAGAGCAATAAGCTTCCGTTTGGGTCCTTCCTTGTTTTTATTTTATTTGGACTTCAGATTTTCGCTTGGTGTGGATTAAAAACGAAAAATCTTTCTTCGTTGGCGTAGATCAAGATTCCTTCTTCTCCTACTTACAATTTCGTTTTCGGTTTAGAACGAATCAAAATGAAACTTTTGATTTTCGGTTTTACACAAAGGAAAACGTTTCCTTCTAACGTGTTAAACGAAAGTTCTTCCTCTTCCTGTTCTGGTTCAACTATTTCGTTTAAAGGGAAAACGTTTACTGACTCTGCCGTTTTTCTTGAGGGTTGAATAAGTTTCCGTTCCTGTTGCTAGCACACACAGGTCCTCCCTTTGATCTTTAGTGTGTCCGAAGAAAGAGGGGATTCACATTTCAATCCCTTGTGTCATTCCGGGTTTTTGTAGAAAGGCCTACAGCAATCCAGAAGCTTCAAAGGTATATTCTAAACATCCTTTCATTTGATTGGGATAATAAAATATGTTTCAGTGTTAATTTTTTCCTTTTCAAATTTATGTGATTGTCACTATTATTTGCTTTATGAAAATTCCATCAGTGGAGGATTCGCATTTCAATCTCTAGGGTCTAGCTTTATTCTGTTCGTGAAAAGATTTCAGTGGGAAGGTCTACAGCAATCCAGAGTTAAAGCACGCTTCAAAGTATATCTCTAAACATCCCTATACTTTATTGGCTTAATAGAATTTGCTCCAGATTTTCGTATGTTTAATTGCTTATGTTGTTTTAATTTTTGTGATTATAACTAAATTATATTTTCAACAGTGTTTTTTAATTAATTATAAGAGTAAACAACACTCACTAACAGAAAATAATCGGCCGGTGATGGATTACCGAGCAGTTTCATTAATTACCAATTACCAACCGAATTTTCGATTGGTATTTTTAACCAATTATCCGGTTGCTAAATTCGGTTCGTAATTTAGCACTCGACTACAAAATCGGTTGGTATTTTTTCTTAAAAAAAGCAGTCGGCAATCGGTTGGTATATTTTGGTATTTTTTTACCAAATAATCGGTCGGTAATCGGTTGGCATTTTCTTCCCGAATAATCGGTCAGTAATCGATTGTTATGTTTTGGTATTTTTTTCCCGAATAATCGGTTGGTATATTTTATAATCGGTCGGTATATTTTATACTATGCTTGCTAAGTCAATACTGACGGCTAATCCAAGGACTGCATGCCTAGAGAGTATAGAAAATGCAAGGTTTTATTCTGAACCTATCAAGAAGCCAAAATAACATATCAACAAGCCAAATAGAAACTAATGGATTGCATGGCAAACATAAATAATTCCATATATAAAGCATCATTTTTCCATACTCAATTTTATAAGAGACTCAAGCTAGCTTTGGTACTTTACTGGCTCCCTGTTAGTTTTTAGTCTTTTGACATTCACAAACCACAAAGCACATCACTAAAAGAAATTTCAAATTCTCCCTTCTCAAAATTCATCCACAAGAAGTTGAAAATTTTCAAATTTCAATTCACAAAAAATTTAGAAAAAGAAATCTATGTATGTATTTGGAAACATTCCAAGTATAGATAGATATAAGGTTGCATGAATACATGCTGAAATCAAAGCATTTGACAAGTAAAGGAGAATTAAATAAAGCTAGAAAGAAAAATGTGTCAAAAAATGTAGAGATCCTGCATCAAATTATGTATTTTCAGTAAATATTTCAAACTCATCCGCAGCCTAACTCTCATTCGCAGCAGGCCATTTATTTATCTTCTTACAATAGAGAAAATCTATACATTGGAAACTTCAAATAAGAAATTGAAACAACGCATGCTTCCATTTGTGTAATCCTTTTATCATTGTTCTAGGCACGAGAAGAATTTGAATGCAACAATTTGACCTTCTCTTCCAAACAACATTCACCGAATTTATCAAACCAAAAAAATAACCTTAAACATGAACATTTCTATCATTTGATTTTCAAATAATTTCATAACAATAAAAAATGAAAAAAAAAAACAGATTTGAGGTCAGTCCATGGTCTGGATGGTGGCAATATGCGCATGTTCCTTGACTGCTACTTTGGCTGCCTGATCTTCAACGTCTGCAGAGAATCATTTCCTTTAATTAATCACAAATTGTTAGCTTGAGTAACAGAAATAGACAACGCTTATCACAAATTGTTAGCTTCCAGCGCATCATTAGTTGATATCTCCCATATTTAATTTATGGCAAGAGAATAGCAAACAACCTGTGAGGATCATAAATGGTCACAGAACAATCAGCGTCACCCACAGCGATATTACCAGCAGAGGAAGGAACTGCAGACAGCATAGAAATTGTCACCAACAGATCCACAACTTCGTTGAAGACAGCCACCATTTTCTTTCATCCTCAGATTATATATAGTCAGCTGCAATAATCCCCACAAATTCGTTGTAAATATTAAATCCAAATGAACATCATGTTCTGTATAGACATGTATATGAACATCCTATACTTAGTCTAATTTCTGAACAATTCATGTTCTGTATAGACATGTAAAACACCTACTTCCAAGACATAACCAACCCTTCCATCAGGTAAAAGCATTGGCATCATTGCCATAACGAAGTTGGTCCCCCACCATAGATCATTGGCTGGATGATTGATTGTGAAAAAAGTTAATAAAACAATAATCACAAACATTTGATAGGATGTTCAAGCTATTTATTTGCACTTTCCAAATTCAAACACCTACTTCGGATAAATCAAGACATAATTAATTATGAGTAATGATAGTATGATATTCCTTTCATTCAGTAACGTAGTGCTATTAAAATATTGAAAAACTTACAAGCTCCAAACAAAACATTTAAATATCACTAAGTGATGTAGGTCTTCACTAACAGAGAGAGCATGCTGATGCAAGAAAAATGAAAGCATTTGCTTCAATCTTTTGTAAATATAGAATCTTCCAAGTTAGGAAGGGAAGAAACAAAAATATGTATTGACTAACGACATTGAAGTATTCCATGTTTTGGGCCTTAAATCAGTTAAGGCCCTATTTAACCTGCCAAAGTTAATCATATATTTGAGCTAAAAGACATATCTTGAACGGAATAATCAACTAGCACATTGATGAGGTTATAAGAACAAGATTGATAGTAATAAACGAAGGAAAAACTTATATTCATAACTCCTTAGAATTATCTGCATTGTCAAAAGTTAAAAACATAGACTTCAGTGTTGAAAAATCTAAGACCAATACACATGCATGCATGACCTGCTTTTGCAAAGTGCACAAAGCCAAATCTACTCTTTTCATGGCCAGCTTTTCCAGGAGGGAGAACCATTTTGGTGATTTTTCCATGGTGTTCAAAAAGTTTTCTTAAACAATCCTGAGTAATATCCTTCGGTAAGTTTTTGACATACACTACCTTCACCTGTATTGAATAGAGCAAACCGAAAAAATAAGGATTTTTATAGAGAATAGTAGAAAGCTAGAAGTGAAACAGAACTCTTAATTAAAAAATCAACTCATAGAGAATGAAAGAATGCAGAAGTAACATAAATAATATTCCTTTAACATTTTTATAAACAAAAAAACAAAAAACAAAATAATTCCAATTGTAATGAATGATACATCATATACTTAACTATTTTTCATATACAAGCTGTAAACCATCACCATTCACCAGATGGAAACAAAGGATGGCACACAAGTGCATATATTCAATTCCTTTGATACAACATTATAAGGAAACTCTAATAACCTGACAATAGAGGGAATAAAAGTAGCTGCAGGCAAAAATGAAGTCCTCTCTAAGTCAACTAAAAGATAACCTTGCCGTTTAGCTATTTCATGGTTCATTAAATAGCTGTTTATTAAGTAGTGGCTAATGCAAAAATAATTCTAGAATTAAGAATCCCAGTTCTTCATCCCAATAACACTGCTAGCAAGAAGTGAACAACTAAGAAAAATCAAGCATATATAGGGATCCAAATAAAAAAGCTAGTAATGTTGATAACTTGGTGCCACATGTAAGTGATAGTTAAATAAAACCCATACCTTGACAGTGACTCCCACACCATAAAAATGCTACAGAAATTCTCACTTATGCTTTTGAAATGCGATCAAATGAATTTTCTCTTCGACTCATTCAGCTGGTTTCCTATTGCAAATGGCAAAATAAAGTATAATGACGCGCTACACCACCACCATCACTAAAGAAATGAAATGCCAATTGAAATATATATTACCAAGCAAATTCACCCACCACAAAAAAAAAAGAATAATAATAATAAGAAGAAAAATCGAAATCGGAACCATGTGTTTGATTCAGAAGAAAATAAAAACCAAATTCACTTACCTGAATTAACAGCGAGTACAACCACCAGAGGAGACCGGAGCACGGGAATTGCGAGTAGCAAATCGGTGGTGGCGAACGGCGAATGGAGGTAGCAGCAGCTGGTTTTTGTTTGCTTTGCATTTTGCGTGCAATTTGTTCGAAGGACTGGGGAAAAGGGTTTTGTGCAGGCCAAACAGGGAAAGTACAGAACACGGCTGGAGTGAGAAGGGTGAGAGTGGCGGAGGCAGTGAAGGTGGAGAGTGGCGGAGGAGGTGAAGGTGGAGAGTGCTAGAGGCGGTGGGCAGAATGGCTCAGGGGAGAAAGAGGAAGAGAGGCAGAAGAGGTGAAGTGAAACAGGATACATGTGTAAAGAACATATTTTAAGATTTTAGGGTTCTGAAAGGAATTTACCAACCGAATATAATCAGTTGGTAAATGGTATAATTCGGTCGATAATCGGTCGTTGGCCGGTTGGTAACCTTGGCACCGGTTTTAACAACTGAAATTTTATCAGTTGCTAAACGGTTGTAACTTTCGGTTTGAAATCGGTTGTAAATCGGTCGCTATTGTTTGTATTTCATTTTACCAAATGACTATGGCTATTCAGTTACAAATCGGTCGCTATTTCGGTTGGTAATACTACATTATTTTTACTAAATATATTTTTATTTATTTATTAATTCATCGAGATAAAAATAAAAAATATTAATTAATATTTCCTAATATTTTTCATATTATTTATAAGTAAAAAATTTGAAGTGTGCTACATTTGAACAAAGGGATAAGTTTGCTTAAAAAATCATGATACCCTGACAGTTGCATGCTTAGCCAATCACGTTTTTAATACACTTTAACAAGCATTACTTCATCACAGTTGCATGCAATACAAAACATTGCTTCATCACAATTGCATGCAATTTCCTTTCTCTCTTAATATATATATATATATATATATATATGTATATATATATATATATATATATATTCTTCCATACTTCTAGCGCACTCTCTCTCTTCTTCCAAATCTTTCCTTATATCTCAAAACCATACTCAAAGTCCATTGCTTTCTAGCTAACTAAGATATTTTTAATGGAAAGAAATATAAGTTTTGGACTCTTTTTTTTTTTTTTTTTTATTTTCCATTAACGGTTAACTACATCCAATCTCTGGAATTCCTTCAGCAAGTTTGACTCTTACTTACACTGAAGATGATAAGACTATCTACAACCAATTTCTAGCAAATGTTCGAAATAGATTGGCTCTCAGCAGCACCTCCAGCCATGGAATTCCAGTGTTACAAGTCGCAGCTTTAGATGAATCCAAATACCTTTATGTATATATTACAAGTTATAGCTGTAAACAAGTAATAGTGAGAATAAACGTATATAAATGGCTATGTGTTTGTTTATAAGGCGGGAGGTGATGATAAGTCGTATTTCTTTAACGATCCAAGCAATCTAGATGATGCTAAGAAGTATCTTTTTCCGGGTACAACACCAAAAACAATCAAATGGCTTTTAGATAGAGTAGATGATGGTAATAGAATATTTCAAAAGTTTATTTTTGCATAATGCCATAAATAAATTTATTTATTTTTGCAAGTAATTACTTAGGTTTCGCGAAGAAGGGCATAAATTGAAAAGAAATCAATATAGGAATTGGAAAATTAAACCATGACATTAATACACTTTTTTCATTTAAGGAGGAAAGTGCAAGTATTAAGCCTCTTGTTTGCATCATTCAAATGACTGCGAAAGTTACTCGATTTAAATATATTGAGACAAAAATACTTCAAAAATATATTAGTATACTTTTTACAGCAAGAGATGATATAATCGTCCGTGAAAACAACTGGGAAGCTCTTTCTAAAACAATTCTGTATGCTAATAAAAATGGATTTCTACAGAAAGTTAATAGAAATAATAAATTAAAAAGATTACAATTAAATTAGCTGTTAAACTGATAACAAAAGTTGATGATACTAGTGCGGATATAGGAGTTTTACTGTACACCCCGCCGAAGAAAAGCTGGTGATTTTTGTTCATCGGGGCGCGTACATTAAAAATCCCATATCTGCACCAATATCATCAACGTTTGTTATCAGTTTATCAGCTAATTTGATTGTAATCTTTTTAAATTTATTATTTCTATTAACTTTCTGTAGAAATCCATCTTCATCAGCATACTGAATTGCTTTAGAAAGAGATTCCCAGTTGTTCTCATGATCGATTATATAATCTCCTAGTGTAAAAAGCATACTAATATCTTTTTCAATTATTTTTGTCTCAATATATTTAAATCGGGCAGCTTCCGCAGTCATTTGAATAATGCAAACAAGAGACTTAACACTTGCACTTTCCTCCTTAAACTAAAAAATGTATTAATGTCATGGTTCAATTTCCCAATTCCTATACTGATTTCTTTTTTATCTGCGCCTTTTTTCGCGAACCCTCTGTAATTATTTGCAAAAAAAAATAAATTTATTTACAGCATTATGCAAAAATAAATTTTTTAAATATTTTATTATCATCATTTACTCTACCTGACAGTCATTTGATTGTTTTTGGTGTTATACCCGGGAGAAGATACTTCTTAGCATCATCTAGATTGCTTGGATCATTAAAGAAATAGGACTTATCATCACCTCCCTCCTTGTAAGCAAACACATAGCTATTTATACCGTTTATTCCAAATATTACTTGTTTACTGTCATAACTTGTAATATATACGTAAAGGTATTTGGATTCATCTAAAGCTGCGGCTTGTAACACTAGAATTCGATGGCTAGTGGTGCTGCCGAGAGCCAATCTATTTCGAAGATTTGCTGGAAATTGGTTGTAGATGGTCTTATAATCTTCAGTGTAAGTAAGAGTCAAACTTACTGAAGGAATTTCAGCAAGAGACTGGGTGTAGTTATGGAATTCCAGTGTTACACACCGCAGCTTTGGATGAATCCAAATACCTTTACGTATATATTACAAGTTATAGCGGTAAACAAGTAATATTTGGAATAAACGTTAAAAATGGCCATGTTTGCTTATAAAGCTGGAGGTGATGATAAGCCCTATTTTTTTAACGATCCAAGGAATCTAGATGATGATAAGAAGTATCTTTTACCGGATACAATACCAAAAACAATCAAATGGCTTTCAAATAGAGTAAATGATGATAATAAAATATTTCAAAAGTTTATTCTTGCATAATGCTATAAATAAATTTATTTATTTTTGCAAGTAATTACGTAGGTTTCGTGAACAAAGGCACAAATCGAAAAGAAATCAGTATAGGAATTGGGAAATTAAACCATAGGAATTGGAAAATTAAACCATGACATTAAATATACTTTTTTCGTTTAAGGAGGAAAATGCAAGTATTAAGCTTCTTGTTTGCATCATTCAAATGACTGCGAAAGCTGTCCGATTTAAATATATTGAGACAAAAATACTTCAAAAATATATTAGTATACTTTTTAAAGTAGGAGATGATATAATCGCCTGTGAGAACAACTGGGAAGCTCTTTCTAAAACAATTCTGTATACTGATCGAGATTGATTTCTACAGAAAGTTAATAGAAATAATAAATTGAAAATATTACAATTAAATTAACTGTTAAACTGATAACAAAAATTGATGATACTAGTGCAGATATAGGAGTTTTACTGTACACACCCCGCCGAAGAAAAACTGGTGATTTTTCTTCATCGGGGCGCGTATAGTAAAACTCCCATATCTGCACTAATATCATTAACTTTTGTTATCAGTTTATCAGCTAATTTAATTGTTATCTTTTCAAATTTATTATTTCTATTAACTTTCTGTAGAAATCCATCTTCATCAGCATACTGAATTGCTTTAGAAAAAGCTTCCCAGTTGTTATCACGATCAATTATATCATCTCTTGGTGTAAAAAGCATACTAATATCTTTTTCAATTATTTTTGTCTCAATATATTTAAATCGGCCCGCGTTCGCAGTCATTTGAATAATGAAAACAAGAGGCACTTGCACTTTCCTCTTTAAACGAAAAAAGTGTATTAATGTCATGGTTCAATTTTCCAATTCTATACTAATTTCTTTTCGATCTACGCATTTGTTCGCGAAACCTACGTAATTACTCACAAAAATAAATAAATTTATTTACAGCATTATGCAAAAAGAAACTTTTAAAATATTTTATTATCATCATTTACTCTACCTGAAAGTCATTTGATTGTTTTTAGTGTTGTACTTGGGAGAAGATACTTCTTAGCATCATCTAGATTGCTTGGATCGTTAAAGAAATAGGACTTATCATCACCTCCCGCCTTATAAGCAAACATATAGCCATTTATAACATTTATTCCAATTATTACTTGTTTACCGTTATAACTTGTAATATATATGTAAAGATGTTTGGATTCATCTAAAGCTGGGGCTTGTAACACTGGAATTCAATGGCTGGTGGTGCAGCCGAGAGCCAATCTATTTTGAAGATTTGCTAGGAATTGGCTGTAGATGATCTTATCATCTTTAGTGTAAGTAAGCGTCAAATTTACTGTAAGAATTTCTGCAAGAGACTGAGCGTATTTAACCGTTAATAGAAAAATTTTAAAAAAAGTCCAAAACTTGATAATTTTTTCTATTAAAAATATCTTAATTAGCTAAAAAGCAATAGACTTTGAGTATGGTTTCAGGATATAAGGAAAGATTTGGAAGAAGAAAGAGAGCGATGGAAGTATAGAACACATATATATATAGTGAGAGAGAAAGGAAATTGCATGCAACTGTGATGAAGCAATGTTTGGTAAAGTGTATTGAAAACATGATTGGCTAAGCATGCAACTGTGGGGGCATCATGATTTTTTAAGTAAACTAATCCCTTTGTTCAAATGTAGCTTCAAATTTTTCACTCATAAAGAATATGAAAAATATTAGGAAATATTAATTAATAATTTTTTATTTTTATCTCAATGAATAAATGAATAAAAATATATTTAGTAAAGATAATGTAGTATACTATATTTTAGTATTGTTTACTCTTATAATTAATCCAAAAACACTATTGAAAATATAATTTAGTGACAATCACGTAAATTAAAACAACATAAGCAATTAAACATATGAAAATAACCTTGGAGCAAATTGTATTAAGCCAATCAAGTGTAGGAATGTTTAGAGATATACTACCTCCGGTTTTTTAGGTTATTTACGTTTCCTTTTTTTGGTATGTTTTTGGATTGTTTACATTTTCATTTATAGTAAGTTTTATAATTGTTTATTATTATTTCTTTATTGATATTGGTGAAAAAGTAAGTTTTTTAGAAGGTTAGTAATTGTTTATTATTATTTTTGTTTTGGTACTGATGAAAAATTGACTTTATTGGTATTGGTGAAAAGCAAATGTAAAGAAATGAAAAAAAAAATCGGAGGTAGTACTTTTGAAGCGTGCTTTAACTCTGAATTGTTGTGGACCTTCCCACGGAAAGAGATTGAAATGTGAATCCGCTCTTTCTTCACACACTAGGGATCAAAGGGAGGACCCAAAGTGTGCTAGCACTGGAAAAGGAAGCTTATTGCTCTTCCTAGGAATGAAACGAAAACCACAGAGCCTCCTTAAACGAAAAAGAGTAGGGAGGATATGAGGAGATTCGGTTCTGCTTTCTTCTTCACCAATGAAAACCCTTTTCGTATTCCCTCTGATGTTTGCATTCCAAAATGAAAAACATGATGGAGGAGAAGAAGATGTTTCGTTTTTCTTTTGCAAAAATGAAAAAGCCAAAAGCGGAGGGATGGAAGGATGCCAAAAACATTTTTTCGTTTTTCCCTTGTAAAAACAAAATCCCTTCTTGCGTTTTAGAATTAAAAACCGAACAGAACCGAAATATTCCGTTCAGTTTTAGGGATATCAGTTCAGTTTTTGGTTTTATTTTAACCTTTGGTTTTTCAATCGGTTTGGCATTTTTAGTTCGGTTCGAAAATGCCCACCCCTAAACTGTAGTTCTACTTTAGGTGAAACTCGTTATGCATGCAACATGTTCGACCATTTTCCTGACCCAGATGTGTTTCTATGGAATGCTATTAGATGTTTTTCGAGGCACAAGTTATCTGGTGATGCTACTGAAATGTACGGAAGAATGCAGATGGCTTGTGTTGCTCTTGATGGTTTCACTTTCCCTCTAGTTCTTAAAGCTTGCAGGGCCTTATTTGCACTTGATATAGGCAGGCGGATACATGCACAGGTTTTAGACATGGGTTTGAAGCCGATGTGATTGTACAGAATGGGCTCGTGATGTTTTATGCAAAATATGGTCGTATTGCACTGGTCAATGTCGTTTTTCATAGGTTAAGCGATAGGACAGTAGTTTCTTGGACTTCCATCATTTCTGGATATGCACAGAATGGACAACCCATTGAAGCACTGAGAATTTTCAGTCAAATGGGGAAACTGGATGTGAAACCTGATTGGATTGCTCTCGTTAGCATTCTTAAGGCTTATACTGATATAGAAGACCTGCAACATGGGATATCAATGCATGGTTGTGTTATTAAAATTGGCCTTGATTTGGAGACTGATTTGCTTATTTCACTTA
>CATIWJ010027907.1:0-17698 GCA_949640765.1 Croton laevigatus
AGTCTAGTAGCGCAGGTTCATAAATTCCGAGCGGGGCATTAAATCATATTTTCTCGAATGAGAAAGTAAACCCAAACCAAATCCAAAATGGAAAAAAAAAAATATCATAAGTATTTTCATAAAAACTATTTTAATTAAAAAATAAAGATAAATTAAAATTTTACCAATTACTACAATTCTTTAAATTGGAAAGAACAAGTTACATTCCGCGAAATTCTTCAAATTTTAATTCCTAACTCCAAAAATTTGAGCTGTTAAACTTTAATTTTTTTTTTTTCATTCACGTACTACAATTTAGAATGACCAACCGGTCACACTTTAATTGGTTTTATTCTTTTTTTTTATGGCAAACTTTTATCTGTTTAATTTACCCCCAAAGAGTTACTGAACCTAATAGGATTGAGAGCTTAGCATAATATTACCTCCATTTTCATGATATGTTTACATTTTCATTTTTGGGTGTTTTTTTGAGTTGTTTATTTCCATTTATAGTAAGTTTTGTAATTGTTTATTATTATTTTTTTATTGGTGTTGGTAAAAAAATAAGTTTTTTAAAGGGTTAGTAATTGTTTATTATTATTTCTGTATTGGTATTGGTGAAAAGTGGATTTGTATTGGTATTGATGAAATAGTGAATATAAAGAAATGAAAAAAAAAAAGAGGTAGTAATTTTTATTTTTAAAAAAACATGTAGGAGATACGTTATATATTTAGACCCACCAAAATTTGGTTCTAACCGTAAAACTGTCTATTTGGAACCATCCAAGTTTGAAACAGTAATCATCAATTATTGTACCTCTTTGAAATTAGAAATTGGAAAGGTCCAACTTTGTTCAGAGTGCAGTTTCACAATTTTAAATTTCTAGTAAGCCAAGAATCAGTTGAAACCGTCGGTTAGGAATCAATTGGAACTAGGGTTTTTTTTATATTTTATTTTAAAAGAACACATAAGTCACAGAACGTGTTGATACGCTGCGTGCTTTTTATATTAGGTGTTCTAATATTTTTGATCCACACAATATGTTTTTAGTTGAGTTTACATGGCCAACGCACCAACTATCCTTCTATCACTACCCAAGAAAGAAATTACTGATACAAGATAAGTAGAATTTTCTATATTTTTTTAAAACAAAATCTAAAAATATATTTTTGAAAGTATATATATTATTTTTGTTATAAATCAAACTTATCAAAGGAAAATAACTAATTTAACTTCCTTATATACTTTATTACAAAATAGGGATTCAAATACTACATACCAATTGGTCTATTCGCATCACATACTAGTTTTCTTTTATTTTTGTTACTGTAATTTTATTTTGATTGTAATTGAAATTCTTCAAATTCTTTTTAACTGGCATATATAGAATAGTTTGGGCAGTTTGGGATATGCATGATGGCTTAGTGATTAGTGAATAGTTTTTATGAGCGTTCGGATTTTGTCATTATGAATGGAAAAAAATAGAAATTGGAGAGCCTCTCTTTCATAGACCTCTATAGCATTTGAATTTGGATTAATCGAGTTTTAAATTTGGATTAATTTGAATTAATCGAATTGGAAACAAGAGGAATAATTTTTTTTTTTTAGAAAAAAAAAAAGGAATTTCATAAAATTTAATCCATTTGTCCTCTAGCTCGTCAATTGTTGCGTTTTATATGTTGGAAATGTTGGTAGCTGTTTTGATATTCTATGGAGGACAAAAATATCAATTACCAACTCTCTTCCACTTGTTTTTTTCTCTGTCTTCATTATATTATGATATTTCTCAAATTGTTGAGTATATCATGTATTCATATTAAATATGTCATATTTACGCTAAATAATACAAAATGTTTCGGATTAAAGTAAATTAAATTATGGTTTTCATTAAAATAAAAAGTACAACGAAGAGTTATCCGAGTGAAATGAAGAACTAAACCCTTTAAATAATGTAATATTGTTCAAGCCCTTTGAGCGAATTTTCTCCTTACTCTACAGTATCGAATTCAGATTAATCAGCAACTGTGGATAGTTGTTCAAAAATATGGTGGAATTCCATTTAAATAAAATTTAATAATTGGTCTAACTATTATTTCATATGTTCTTTCATAACTGAAATAATTTGGAAGTCTAACATATAAATAGTTTTTTTTTTATTTTTTTTTTTATGACAAGGTTGTGCTTAACTGTATCCATCTTGGATCCTAAATGATACACAAAAGATTAGAATTTATGTACATGAAAATCAAAATAAGTACATGTTATCATTTATGCAGAACTTCAATTGAGAAGGTAATACTATTTAAAATAAAACACCAAAAAAAAAAATTACTACTTTATAAAATACTATATATATACAGAATACAAATGTGGTACGTAGATGAACTACTCGTTTTGTATGGAAAAGAACGCTGAGAAAGTCGGCACATAAAAATGAAGACCAAATGCATTACCCTACACTAAATATGATGCATGCCACTTAGCTTTTTTTTCCACCCATTCAATTCTATTTCATAACCCTTCCTCTTCAAAGTCTACCTCTCCATAATAAAAGAGCTGCCATGCCTATCTCTACTTCACACGTGTGTCTTTTTTTTTTTGAAAAAGCTCCACCAAAAAGTAAAAAAGAAAATAAAAAGATACAAAGCAAGATTTTTTTTCTATTCATATTTTTGTCGATTACTGGTAAATAATACTACCTACTAATAATAATAAGTAATTTTAATCATTTAATTATGATAAATGGAGGTGGTGGTAGAGGATTTATACTAACAAATTAAGGAGTAGAAGGTGGTGTTAAGGTTAGGGCATGATGCAGGACATAAGAGAGAAATGCAGTTGCCACGTGGGCGAGGACAAGGGGCCTACATAAGACAACTTTATATTAACGTTTCTGATGTGGGACCTCACATGGCAGCCCCCAATTTCCAAACTGCTGTCTCAGGTGAAATTCCCCACTCAGCCTCTACTTTTGTCTCCATTTGGCTTTTTTTTTTTTTAAATCAAATTAATTACGGATGAGGCATGCAGTGCATTGTGTTCTTTGTATTGGGATGAAATTTTTATTTTTCCTTAACAATTTCAACTTAAATTTAGGGCTGTGATATAGTCATATATAAAGCCTATATATAAATATAAGAATCAGAATTTCATATCATATATGTGTTTTTTATTTTTATTTCAAGGGATTCTTTTTAGTATCAGAAATTGGAGATTCTAATCTCAAACATGTTACTAAATTATATTTTGACGTGTTATTTTAATTGAATTAAATAATAACTATAATGATAACTAGGTTGGCCTTATTTACAGGGCAATTTTGGCTAGGTTCAAAACAATCATTTCGTTTCAATTTTTTATTTTATGTCAAAAAAAATTCATTTTTTTCCGGGTAATTTTCCCAACAGTTTTTAACTTTAGTCTACATAAAAAAAAAAGAAAGTATCAACTTTAATTTGTAACTACAAATATTGGTCCAAATTTCAATTTCTTTTACCAGTAGTCTTTTTAGTCTTAAAACCACTTTTCCAACCCGTGAGCCACGGTGAACTAGGAAAATGATATTTATTGATTCCTAGAATTAAATAATAATTTAATATTATTCAACCTCCATTGCTCAAAATATAATTTTTCAAACAACATTTTATCTTCAACTTTCAGACATGACTAAAATGAAAATTTTCAACCCAAAATTCAGTTTCTGTTTCCGACAATGATGTAGCAAATAAGTATACAAAATAAAAATTCTTAAAAAACCCGAATAAGATCTTATTTTTGACATACTACGCATGATTTTACCAGAAAATACCAAAAACTAATTGACAGTTATCAGAATTTACTATATCTCTAGTTGTGGCTGATGTCAATAGTATGTATTCTCAATGAGAAGAATCCAAATACGTCT
The DNA here is from genome assembly GCA_949640765.1 of Croton laevigatus. Classification (NCBI taxonomy): domain Eukaryota; kingdom Viridiplantae; phylum Streptophyta; class Magnoliopsida; order Malpighiales; family Euphorbiaceae; genus Croton; species Croton laevigatus. Next base: position 3,885 of record CATIWJ010027907.1, read on the forward strand.
TCAAAATCATTATTCGACGATTGGAAGCTGATGGAAATACATTGGAATGGAAACCCAACTCGTTGACCCAATATTACAACCCTATTCGTTTTTCTTCCTTTGACCACTATTTTTTAACGAATCTAGCATCCATGTTGTTCGTGGTTTAAGATCGGTCTCGGTTGGTTGTGGCATACATTGGGCAGTGGTGGTGCAGTATGAGTTACCAATAAGCTGGTTTTTTGTCTCAAAAATTATCATCTTTCTCTTTTATTTCTCATGAACCAGACATCCATACCACTACTCCCCATGATTTCTAACACTAAACCTACAAGCTAATGCCACCAATTAAATGTACTCGTTCTGACGAATTCTCTTTACCAAAAAACTTCTTTGATTGATGAAGGTTTGTAAGGGGAAATCAGGAATAAATCTCTCGCCGTAGATTGTGGTTGCTATGATGCTCGTACAGATAATTGGAGGGCATTTAGAACACCCTCAATTCCACTAACACACCCTTCCCTTCTCTCATTTATCGCTGGAATCACAAAATGTGTTGGTGGGTTGGCAATTTACAATTTGATCCATGCTTCAAGTTTGAAGACAAGGCAAAGTACATAATGGTCTTTGGTTTCTTATGAAGGGGCAAATTACGTGTCACTTGAAGTAAATAGATCATTAGACACATTAAAATTCATATAGGAGCTCGTCAAATGGAAAAAAAAAAAAAGAAGATATTCCAGCTAAAAGGGCTATCGGTAAAAGAAAATTGAAGTTTTGACTCTTATAGTAAGAAATTGCAGTTCAGACTCCTTCTCATTACATAACCCGAAGTTTAGGAATAGTGAAAAATTACCCTTGTTTTAACCGTTTAAATTTACTTAATTGTCTATAGTGATGATAGTAAATATTGTTGAGAAAATTATAGCTCCCTAATATGATAATGATGATTAAATATTTTAAAAGCCAATTTAAAAACTGAAAACTAAAAACGGGCCATAGCCTCTACCCATTCCCTTGCAAACGAGTAGTAGTATTATCTGTTGACTACCTATTAGCTACACGTGCCAATTATCGTCGTACAGAACACGTGGTAAACGGAGCATCGAAAACCCACGTGCGAGTAACATGCGGAAGTTTCTGGATTTCTTCTTCCTAATATTTTTGTCGGTTTCTTCGTTTTTGTCCTCAGTCCAGTCCCCACTTGGACACTTCAGCCGTTCTTAATTCCAACCCCTTATTATTAACTCATTCATATCACAAGCCACATACATAAGAACCGACACTTTTTTTTTAAAAAATCATTTTATTAAAGTTAATAACAGAATTATAAAGTTAAACGCAATTGGGTAAGGGTATTCCACTTTACTCTTTTAATTCTCAAAAATAAAGTTAATATCAATTTGTTTAAATTATCAGAATAAATTGTATCATTTTTATTATGTTTTTACCATTTTGTATCTAAATTTTAATGTAGTTTTGAGGCTTTAAAAAATAGTATATCACATTTATTTATTTTTTTTACCATTTTGTATGTTGACTCTAAATTTTAATATAGTCTTTTTTTTTTTGCAATAGATTTTAGTATAGTTTTGAGGCTTTAAAAAATAATACTATATCACTTACATTATGTTTTTACCATTTGTATGTTAACTCTAAATTTTAATATAGTTTCGGGGCTTTAAAAAACATATCACATTTGGAAATTAATAAAATATAAAATTTAGTCTAATAATTTTAAAAATTTTAAAACATTTACTCACTATATCATTACTAGACCATTGTATGTATATGTTTTTTAAAAATTTTACTAATCATGCAAAAATACACATATTTATGCACTTTTTTATTTATCAATGAAACTCGATGGGAACAGCTAATCCGAGAAAAAGTTGCTATCATTGGTTCCGCTTATGCTTTTAAGAGTTAAAACTAACAAAAAAACAAAAAAAATTATAACAGAATCATAAAAGATATACTATTATATAATTGTTTTTTATTTGAGTTATAAATTTCACTTTTTCATGAGTCAATGTACTTCACTAAAATCATTTTATGAATTGATTAACCGATTTTTCTATATTAATAATAATCCAAATTTTCCTCTAACAAATAATTATCCAATTGAGTTCAGCTTTAGTCATTTGCCAAATAAAAAAAATCTGCTTTAGTCTTTTTCACCGCGGAATTGAATTAATGGAAAGGCGCTTGATGGGCCATTCGGTTCGCTGGGCAGCCCACATGGCCCGCTTTAGTCTTTACCTATTGTTATACAGAAGCAAATGAAGATGCAGATAAACACAAGGGTCAAGGCATACATAGTTGTCTAATGAATGAAGACTGTAAAAATTGGGCTCCAGACATAGCCTGGTGGTGGTAGACAAACTCACTTAGAACGGTGAGGTATTCAGTTCGACATCCCATCTTATCTCTACTCTATATCTATGGTGAAAAAACAAGACCGTAAAAAATTGATTGTGTCCGAATCCGAATAAAAGATACTTTGATGAATAAGGTATTGTTTGTATAATATGATAGTCCATCTATAGCTAAGACAATTTTATGTATATTTAAATGATATAGTTAAAAAAAAAAATTGTAATTTTACTACTTTTAACTACAGATGTTCTACTTACTTTTTATTTGCAAAGTTACTTTTTTTTCAAAAAAATGTGAGCATCTATTTCGGAATGTCATAACCAAATATGTAGATTTATTTATTTATTTTCTAAAAAATTGCACTCTCAAACTTAATTATCTCAGCCGAATATCACCTAATCACTTAATTATTTACTCACTTATATACACTAAGGATCTATTAATAACATTGAGAATGAGAGTATTGGATAACATTAAAATATGAAATTGCCTAGAGAGCAATTGTTAAAAAAAAATTCAAAACATTAATGTGTAAAATTATTTTTTATAAACATAGATAGCTCTTTTTGTATAATTTAATCTATTTCAAATTTGTATATCAAAAAATATATATAGAGTGCGTCATCATCTAAATTCGAATCTTAGCTCTGTCACTGTCCATAGATAATACAATATGTTACTTAGAAACTTTGTAGGTGAATTGACGTAAAATATAAGGAATTTACTTTTCCTAATATAACCAAATTCAAATTCAAAGCTTATAATCCTTAAATCAAAATGTAGGTACCATTTGATGAACCTCTTTGAATTGTTCCATCACCACTACTACTTAATATTATTACATTAGAACCATCCAACGGACTCAGGCCAAATATAACAACATAATGAATCTTTTAATTAATCCTATTTTATTTTATTCCTATCTATATGCATTGTTTTATTTTTGTGCTTCTTATCATTATTTTGCTTTTAAGAAAGATGATAAGGAATATGTTTGAGTTGATGTCCTCTTCTATATATATGATTTACAAATATTTATGAGATTCCAATGATTATTATATGTTTCCTCCAAAAATATAAATTAAGATGTTAAAATAATTTTTTATTTTCCAAAAGAGAGAAGCAATTTTCCACAATCTGGGTAATGAAATCCTATAAATAATCAAAGGGTATTTTGGGAGTAATTTGCACGACTATGAGTATGAAGACACACTTCCATCATTTTTTTTTAGCTATCTGAATTAAAGATTCCAAATTTTTAAATACTAGTATTGTTTATACTTGTGGTTATTTTGACAAAAATAGATAAATATTTCATTAACAAAAATAAAGTAAAAATACAAATCAACCAGTAATATTTTTTCATAAATGGAACCATTGACTCAAATAATTACAGTCAATTTAATTCTCGGCTAGCCTTTGAACAAGTCTCATTGAATAAATTTTAAATACAACAAACTCAAAAAATAAATTAACCATTCAATTTCATCCCAACAAATAACATATCCTAGTAATTTTCGTGCATAGTTGTTTGAACTTTGAAAGGCCAATAACAATTTTTTACTCCTTAAGTATGAAACAACTAATATATCTAACTCATCAAAACGGCACCTTTTTGGCTCGTCATTCTCAAACACTTGTTTTGGTTTATGAAATCGATTTCTGTGAACAATTATGGGAAAACTTGAGCAATCGATTTACAAAAATAGAATAAGGAGAGAAAAGATAATGGAAAACACATATTTTAATGAAAGAAATTCAAATAAGGGGTCTTCTTCTAGCTTGTAAGAGAGAATGATTTTGAAACTCATTTGGAAAAAGAAAACGATAGAAGGAAAACAAAGGATTTGAAGAATGATTTGAACCCAGAAAAAGAAAAGTCCATTTGGTTAAGGATTTGTCTGAAAGAACCCATAAATTTCCTGAAGGAAGAAATAAGGGGTTGTTGTGATGTGCTCTATTTTCCATAATTAAGTAAATAAATACAAAATTAATATTAAACTTTAAATAATAACAAGATAGATTTTAATGGAGGAAATTAAAGGAATGAAAAGGATTTTTCATATCAAAGGAATGGACCATGTCGATTTCGTAGAAAGGCGTAAGAATCATTCTTAGAAAACAATGCACCATGTCTAAGTTATGATTAGACCAAGTAATTTGTCCTAAAAGGGGTAAAATCTGAAGGGATTGGAGAAGTGAAAAAGGTTTTATTAAATCTAAATGCTTTTTAAAGAAAGCTGTACACATGAACTAAAAAAGTTGTTTGCTATGGTGATTGGTGAAACTTTTCACTTCTTTGTTTGCTTCTCTTAGTTATTGTGGAGGGCAGTTTGCCCATGGAAATGAAATTATCAATCACGTAAGAGAACTAGTTGAAAAAGAGAAGAATGTGCTCCATTTTAAGTGTGCATAAGAGATGTTTGAAGAAATGCCTGACAGATGGAGATAATGGCATCAATGACACGCCACCATCTCACATTTGCAAGCCACAAAGGTACTTCAGGTTGCTTAAGTTTGCACCAATTGGATCATGTTTAATCCATTGCTTTACTGATATTGTTGTACTAATATTGTTGTTTTATTTAATAGTGATGTGTATTGGAATGTATATGCAAGGAGCTGTAATTTGAAGTTTGGTAAGAAGGTTTGATGAAGGTACACTCCATGCGTTTGTGAAAACGACTGAATGAGAAGTACGAAGTTTAAATATTTAACTCCAAAAATGATGACAGTTTGGGAGTTTTGCATGGCATACACGAGCCAATTGTTTGTTTGTAGTCCACCTTCCATTATCTCATGGACAGAAGGTTCGATTGGGTAAATCTTAGGTAGTATATGTGCTTTTTAACACCATTAGTTGTTTCAGGGGCTACAAGTCTAAAATAGTGATAGTTTAGGGGTGAAAAAAATATTATTGGCCACTTTAGAATAGGTCCAATCATAGTATGATATCTAAACTTTTATTATGTGTAACGTAAAAATGTCTTATGTTAACCTATATTTTGATCAGGGATTGTGTAGCTAGGCTGGCTCATCCGAGTTCCTAGGTTCGAACCCCTTATTCCCTTTCCCTCGATATTTATGTAAAAAAATCAGTATTCCGATCATATTTAGATTGTAACACTGAATAGGACAATATATAAACGCTTATTATGTTGTAATAGAGGGCTAACCACAAATTAATACTACCTCCGTTTTAAATTAAATGAGACTTTAGGGTAAATTATCGTTCTTAAATAAGTGAAACTTTTGGTATTTTTTGTTGAATTATGATGGTTTTGCCATTTGTCTTGTAGTGGATGTAATTGATTTTTAGTGCATGTGGAGTCCATTTTTATAATGAGTGGATGTGAGTTGATTACTTTTTAGGATAGAATGGCAAGGAAATTATAGAAAAAAATGAGGGTGAATAGTAATAGTCTCAATAATTCTGGAACCGAGGTAGCACAATAATTAAAAGTGGGCAAATTCAGCTCGACCAACAGAACCGAACTGAACTGAATCTCTAAAACTGACAGAAAAACCGAACCGTAATATTCAGTTCGATTTCCCTCAGTTCGGCTATAAAACCAAAAAACACAAATCCAAGCACCAAACTCTAGAATCCAAATCAAACATAGAAATTTTAACAGAAACAATAAAAATGCAAAAGAAAAATTGAGATACAACCTCATATTCATCACATTACCAAACAAAATCTCATTACTTTACCAAAATCATATTATTTACACTATAAATAGAGATACAACCAAATCAGAGATACAACCAGATTGGATAAACTCATAATAAAAAAAAAAATACAACCAGATTGAAGAAGCATGGCAACAAATTGAAGATGACAAACCGCATATCAAAGATGGCAATCCACAGTCTTAAGATTCGGTTGTTTACGATAATGGTGTCACTTACTTGTTTATTCAACATGGCAATGTTTACCTCATATGACTGCTTCGAGGCAGAATTGTAATGTTGTTGGTCTTTTTTCCTTTCTTCACCATGTAGTTGATCGGTTTTTCTTGGGTGAGCTTCATTCGTAGTATAGGTGTAAAGCGTAAGCAAAGAAGAAGGAAAGGAATGAACAAATCTTAGGGCACAGTGTCCTTGACTGGAAACCTGGCCGTAACAGTGGCAGGAGAAGAACTGGAGAAGAAAAATGAAAAAGGAAAAGAACAAGAACTAAAGAAGAAGATCTAGAGAGGTCTGGATAAAAAAAGAACAAAAGAAGAACTGCAAAAGGAGAAGGAGAAGGAGAAGAACCGAAGAAGAAGAAGAGTAAAGGGGGTCTAGAGGGAGATGGATAACGATGAGAAAGGCGCAGCAAAAATGTTTAGGTTTTCATGATTTTTCACTTTTATATGGATGGTTGCGGTTTTCAGTTTAGTTCGATTCTTAGACACCAGAACCGAACACCGAACCAAATCAATCAGTTTCTATACTTTCAGAACCACGGACCGAACCGAACCACTAGATTAACTAATTTTCAGTTTGATTCCGATTCAGTTTGCGGTTCTCAGTTTTTTATGCTCGCCCCTAACAACTATAGGTAGGTGCAGTGAGCATGGACTAAGATGAAAATTTTATGAAATTCATTTCACACAAAAACAAAATGAAAATAATCATGCTATGGATGGAAATTTTAGAAGGACGTTTGGTGCATGATCTCATAGACAAAATCACTGATGATGTCACCGAAGACATTAGTGTAGAGGAATTGAAGTTTATATTAATGGAGGATTAGGGCTGATATGACCCCACTTCAAAGGGGAGCACCACTATTGTAAGAAACACCTCAACTATTGCGACAGTAGTGAAACCTCCAACCCTTAACCCACAATTCAAAGTAGTGATGGATTATGTAGTGAAACTAATGGATGACAACATGAAGATGATGGCTGGGAAGATTAAGAAGAGAAAAGGCACTTGAGATGCACAAGAACTACCTTCAATGATGTTAGGATCGCCCAACTGAGGATCATCCTTACATTGAACAATGGGAATATAACGCCTAGGAGAGAACACTCTAAGAGGTAGAGTTGGACTAACTACGAGTACAAAGTGGAATAGAAATCAAGTGAGCTCTAACTAGGTAAACCATGAAAATTTAGTTCTTGATGCTTCAGTCTATCTTCAGGTCATTTCTTCTCCTTCCGAAGTTATCTTCTCTTGTTGGAGGTTTGTCTTCCATCTTAATATCCTTCCTTGTGCCATCCTTAGCATCTCACATCAACTCTCTCTAACTGTAAACAAATTACTTCAAGCCCTCTACTATATCCTTTTTTCAATTTGAAACTGATGATCTAACTTGTTGTTAAGGTTCAAATTGGATGGCACGTGAACTTGCAAGGAAAGTATTAAATCCAAATTTTGTTAATAATATGTATTTTCAACTTTACTTTATTTGTAATTTGAAGCAGAAAGAAACATTAACTTTTATAATATTAATAAGATATATCTTTAGAAAAAAAATGCATGAACATGAAAAGATAAGAATTTGCTGCTGGCCTAACTATTTTTGTTTGCTTTTATTTGGCAGGTAAATCACAAAATAGTACCTTTCCCAGAAAGAAAATCACAAAACAGTACAGGTGGTGGTGAGAGGTAAAGATGGTGGCAGGTTTAGGAGTGTTCATAGGTCCAAAACCGGACTGGAACCGCTTGGATCGGAAGACCGGATTAGACAAATTATGTGGACCGAAGACCGGACCTAATTCATCAAGTCCAGGTCAGGTCCAAACCGGCTAGGTCCGATCCGGATCCGGGTTTAGACCGGTTTGGACCTATTTCAACCTCCTTTTTTTTTTAAATTAAAGAAAAAAAAACTCTTTCTTACATAAAAACCAACAATAACGTACTAGCGTAAATTACCAAAATTTAATAATTTATCCTAAAAAAGTACAAAAAAAAAACCTTAGAGTTCCAATTTGTTTATTTAATTTACCAACCTTAAAAGAATTAAAGCTATAAATATCTCATTCAATCCAAAAAAAAAGGACAAAAACAATTATAGAATTCAATATATAACTTATTCTGATCTTAGCTAGTAGCATCAATTCTTGATCCATGTTAGATTACCCAAATATAAGAAAAAAAGTATAAAGTACACACTAAAAACAAAAGTTCTCAATAAAAGCCAAACTATAACAATAAAATTCTAAAAAAATTATAGTTATCCGGGTTGCAGGGTCGGACCGAAAAAATCTGGAACCGAAAAATCGAAATCTAAAATTTTAAGGACCGGAGACCGGACCTAATCCGTCCAGTCCGGTTCGATCTAATCCAAATCCGGTTCCAATCCATTTTCCGGTCTGGTCCATTTTGTGAACACTCCTAGGCAGGTCTACCAATAATAAAACAATGCTGTAGGGTGTAGCTTTCCTTTTCAGCCCAGGCCCTCCCTCTCTAGCAACCATTTGCTTTTCCCTTCACCAACAACAAACAATAATAAGCAAATGCCAATTTCCAATGGACCCCACTTTTGTGTCTTTTACCACTCAAACCAGAAATTAAATTGAAATTACGTGACTGAAAATATTTGTAAAATTTAATAAAATTATTATTTTTTAATTATACCATGTGTTATTTTTTAAAAAATAACAAATATAGAACCAAATTTACATACTCTCTCAATAAAAATTCGTTCAGAAAGTAAACAAATGGAAAAAATAAACAAGAAAAGCTTGAGCTTAGCAACAATCCACTAGTCATTTACATCCATGAGCCCACCATGTTAGAAACACCCATCCGTATGCCTCTATATATAAAGTGAATATTTTAAACTTAATTGGTTAAAAATGTTAGTGAAATTACCGAACTTAAGCATCGAAAAATCAGTATTTTCTTTTATTATTCTATTTTTAGTTTCTATTTGTCTTCTAATTTTATTTTTATAAGTTGAACTTTAAATTTTTGTTTATTTATTGATATAACTGTTTAGACTTTAAGCAATGAAATTCTCTTTTTATGAATTATATATATTTTTTTGACTAATAATAAATTCATTTTAACAACCTTCCAGAGGCTTCTAAGAATTATATTTATTTCGTTTGGTCAATCATGAAATTCCTTTAAACTTGTTGAGAACCAGCTTCAAGATTATGCTAAAAAGATATTTTTCTTCTTTCTAATAAATCTAAACATGACTAACCCATTTTCATATTTATAAGGCACCTCTATCCTTACATCGTTTGGCATTGTTCGCGCAAGAGGCCCTAAAAAATTGACCCACGTATATATCCTTGTCATTGTTTAATAGGAAAGTAGTAAAAAAAAAAAGATAAAAGAGACATATTTGATTGGATGGCCTACGTCTTTTTCTACACCCGCAAAAAGATGTCAATGGTCAACATCATCAGCTTTTCTACATTTGTTTCCGACTTAAAATTTCATTTTAGTCCCTGAACTTGGTAAACCTGTTTCCAGAATGACAAAATCAACCTTTTTAGAAAATGAGACTTTAACCTTGCTAAATATTGCCAATTTGGTCCTTTTTGTCATTTTAGTTTATTTAATTTTCATTAATTAAAATATAAATTCGTGATTAAAAATATTAAGTTTTAGTTATTGAAAATAAACTATTTTAGCATAATTAATAATTGAAATGAATATTTAATTTTTGTAATAAATTAAAAATCTAATTGGCAAAAAGGACCAAATGGACAATATTTATGAAGTTTAAGACCTAATTTGTTAAAAAAAAAAGTTACTTCTGTCCTTCTTAGAACATGTTTGCTAAGTTTAGGAACTAAAGTGAACATTAACTCAGTGATTTTTACCAAACTTCTCTACATATGATTAGTTGCTCAAACTATTTCTGTAACAGTAATAACAACAATATACTACTTCCGATTTTTTCATTTCTTTACATTTGCTTTTCATTAATACCAATAAAATCAACTTTTCATCAATACCAAAACAGAAACAATAATAAACAATTACTAATCTTCTAAAAAATTTACTTTTTCACCAATATCAATAAATAAATAATAATAAACAATTACAAAACTTACTATAAATGGAAATGTAAACAATCTAAAAACACATTCAAAAAGAAAAACGTAAAGAACCCAAAAAAAACCAGAGGTAGTATATGTATGACACATTTTTAGCTAACTAAACACAAAGTGAAAAAAAAAAATTGTGATTTTTACTCATATTAAATTTTACTTTCTTTGTTTCGTTTTAATTTCTTGTTTCTCTTTTTTTTTTTCACTTTAATTGATATTTTTAAGATAATCAATATTTTTTCTAAATTAGTAACTTAGAAAATTTAAACACTTATCCAAATAACTAATATAAGGGTATTTATATAAATTTATCTTAATTTATTTATAAATTTTAAATAATTCAATTATTTTATTAATTGTTTAGTTGGAAAAAAAATAGAATCTAAAAATTAAAGCTCTCATAAAACAATAAAAAGTGAACATTCCCAAAAAGAAAAAAAATTCCAAGCATTAAATAACTCCAATTCACCTCCCACACCAAGAAGTGACTTTCTCTATTCAATCCAAGAAAATATACTCACCAGCTATGGATAAAAATTTCTATTTTACCATTTACTTTTTGAACTCTTTTATTTTATATTATGATTATATTATTTTTTTTTTCTAAAAAAGGTTATCTGTTATTTTAAAATAATATTTTATTAATAAAATTTATTTTCCGAAAATTTAATATATCAACTCAACAATTTCAATTCAACCCTAATTTCCTTACAATTTTACTATCCGAAAAGTGGACTTCACGCGGAAATAAACATATTAACCGGCCATGTGACGTGCAAAAGTCAAAGGATCTCATAAAAGTGAAATGAAGGGGTGACTGAGTTCCTGTAGAGTTGATAAACAATCTGTTCTTGTGTTCTAGTTCATGAGTAATATCTATGTTAAAAAAAATGAGAGGGTAATAATTTTTTTTTAAGTAAACTAACTTTAAATTTATTATAAAAGCAATCCAAAAATTTTATAATAAATTGAGAAAAAAAATTATTTAGTCCCTGAATTTTGTTCAATATTATTATTTTGTCTCCTTGTTTTCAGATAATAGTTAGTATTTAGTTTTTATATTTTGTCACGGTTTGTAACATCCTAAAAATAATAATTCTTGGATAACAAAAATAACTTAAATGATCAAATTGTAGTTTATCAAAAATATTAGATTAAATAAAAAATGAATTATATTAAATCTTAGTAATGAATTATTTTATAGAAAATTTATTTAATTAAATGGTTAGAAAATAATTAGATTGAATATTTTGCAAATTGGTAAATTTTTACCATATGGGGTAAAATACGGTAAAACGGTAAATTTAAAATTTACCCTAGTTAAATAATAAAATATTAAACCAAGTATAAATATGATAAAAATAAAGTAAACCCTAAATAAACCCTTTGACAATTGTAAACTCTTGTAAACAAAGATACACCTATTTAATTTAATTTGAAAATTAAGTAAAATCAAATAAATTAAGTATCAAATGTACAATTAAAATTCAGATTTGTTTAGAGACAAACTTAAATAAATATTTGTGACATTTTATCAAATATTAAAGATATAATTTGAAGAATTTACAATTAAATGGAAAATATGAATAAAAATGGATTAAAAGTAAATTGTAATTAAATTTTAATACAAGTAAAATTTAAATCTGTCACATACCATAATTGAAGTTGAATTATTAGTGGGAAATAAGTGGGAGACAAGAAATGAAATTTATTTTTGGTATTTAGAGAATTTGTCAAAAAGTAAATAGTAAATTAAAATAATGGAAACTAAAATACAAAAAAAATTAATAGTGTAATCTAGTCTATAAAATGACCCATAACCTCTGAAGAGTCATTAGAGTGTCTAAAATTTCGGGTAGACATCAAAAAATTGAGAGAAAACCCAAGAAAACCGAACCTTGCCAATCTGCCAGCCAACCCGCAGCCAGCCGCAGCCAGAGCGCCTGTTGTTTGGCGAGCCAGCTGAGGATTTGAGGCGTCGTTTTGGGCGATCTGCGAGGCGCTCGGCAGAACGCGCGCCTGGCGCCAAAATACCGTTTCATCCTTCAAGTTTCCATCCGTCTTCAATTAAGTCCTTCCGCCTCTGTTTTCATTCGGTAACGACCCCGAAACTACTTTTCCTTCTTCAATTTAGTCCAAAACACTGATTAAAATATAAATTAAGTTTATTTTTGAAATTAAATAATTTTGGGGTATTAATAAATTAATTAAAGGCTATAATTAAATTAAATATGATCAAAATGAATATTAGAAATTGATTTTTGAGATAAATATTATAAGATAAATATTTTATGACTTTATTAATGAAAAATCTTAATTAATATTAAGATTTAAAAATTATGATGACTCAATTAAATTAATTTGATAATATTATTGGATCTAAAACAACTATAAAATAATTCTAATTAAATTATATGACAAAAAGTTGATGATTAACACATATGACATATTTATTAAATATTGGAACAAATAAAATTAAAGAGATCCAATTAAAAATAGTCATATGGACTATTTAATGGACAAATATGGACTATTTAATGGACAAATATGGACAGTACCTTATAATTATTGAATATGGACAATGATAGGACAAAAGACAGTACGAGAAATTAAGAGATAGGAACTGTAACAACGGAGACGTGTTTGATACTTTAATTAATGTAAAGTTAAATTTTATTTTATTCATGTTTTTAATTATTTGCATTAAATAATTTATTATTTGAATTGAATGTTTAATTATTTCTATTGGTTATGAAATAATTGATATTTGTGATTTTGGTTAATAAGAGAAAGAATTAAGAATATTAAATATTCCTATAATTTGATTAAAAGAATACATTGATAAATGAAGATTTTTAATTATAAAATATTTATTTAATTATAATGATTATTATTATTATTATTATTATTATTACTACTACTACTACTACTACTACTACTACTACTCTTATTTTTACTACTACTACAATTATTATTGTTATTAATACTTTTATTATTATGGTTATTTTAATTGATGTTAATATTATTATTTATATTTTAAAGATATATTGATTTTAGGAAAAAGTATTTGAAAGATAAGATTAAGTATTTTAAATAGATCAAGTTATTTAGTAAGTTTTGAATAAAGTATTATTTTGATATATTACATAAGTAATTTATATACATATAAGGAGTTAAAATAATATTTTTAATAAAGTATTATTCTATAAGAGAAAATATATTATTTTGTAAAGTATATATATTTATATAAAGAGAATTAAGATATTTTGGGAAAAATTATTATATCATTAATTTGACTATTTTGAGAAAATAGTATTTACTAGATATTTTGAAAAATTATAATTTAACATAATATTTTTGAAAAAATTACTATATAGTAAACTTCTAAAATAATTTGACAAGGAAACTAATTAAGAATATTTATGTTTGAGAAAATTCTATTTTAGTAAA